>JANHFX010014050.1:5145-25871 GCA_027560015.1 Chloroceryle amazona | reverse complement strand
GTTAATTAGAAATACTGAACTGAAAAGTAAAATCACTGAACAGAATTAGTCCTGTTTTCACCCAAACCAGGACAAAAATTTTCACGGACTTGTGTATATTTCTTCCCTCTTAATTAGCAGTATATACTTGGCAGCAAATATCCTGACTTCACAAGCAAAGTAAAACCATCTTTGATAAGCTTTGGAATGACCAGAAATGGGCACACAACATTAAAATCTTAACATCTTTGCCTTGAATAATAGTCTTAGATTCCATAGCTCAGCTAAACTATGAATTGCTATTTATGGTGAGCATGCATATATTTTAAATTAAATATCAATTCTTTAGATTTTTTGTCAGAATATTATCAAGGTAGAGAACAAGTTAGACAGCATAACCATTCAGAAAGACAATTTTTTTTCATGAAAGATAAACAATTTATCTATTGAAGATACGATGTTTTAAGTTGTTATAGAGGACAAATTTAGTCTAAGCTAGTTTTAATCATTGACGTGACTTTCAGAATGATGACAATAAGAAGGCAAAATATGTAGTCTTAATTTCAACCTTCTTTTCCAAAACCCTAATCTCCATACTTTGTATTCTAAACCATTAAAAGTGCTAAATCCATTGAAGACTTTTAAAGAAAAATTATGCCAGTAGCTTAAGAAATCCCTGAGCTGCTAACTGATTGAAAGAGTTTTCTAAGGAAATGCCACAATATGTTTATTCTATTTTTGTAGTTTTACATAAGATTTCCTTGTTTATTTGGGAAATAATTATCAAACCATTGTGGATTTACAGCTTGATGTATGCATTTATTTTGTTGAAAGAATATTTTAAATTGAAGGTCATATAAGGGAGGAAAAAAAAATCCATTATACAAGAGAGAAATACTGTATTTCACTTGTGAAGGTTTGAATGACACGATATCACATTTGTACTAGCTGATCATAGAACACTTTCTGTTCCTCATGGCAGAAGAGAGATAGAAGTTATACCAAGCCATTGAATAGGCATGGCACATGGTATCACAGTCATCCAATTATGAGAGATTTTACTTCTAGATATCCAAAAATAGTGATATAGTATAACTTGTTCATATGATGAAATCATACTGTTAGGAATCCATGATCAAAATTATGTTAAATACATGCTCATTACTCAGCTTAAAAAATGGATCATTTACGACTGAATATACAGGAGGGAAGTTCATCATTATTAAAATGGGGGCCAGAAGCTGAGCTCTTGTTTACAAAGAATGTAAAACTCCTCATGTTCCAGCAATAGAAACTCTTACTCTATTTGCTCTAATAGAATGCATTCATTCCTCCATTATACCTTTTCTACTTTAAATAATACTTACAGAACAGCTGCACCTTGGCTCCTCTCTGAGGAATTTAGAGAAAGGGAGTCCATTCTGAAAGCCTGGTAAATCAACAGGAGGGCCTCCCTTATCCCTTCTGTTCCCAATTTCCACGAAAATCACCCTACTCCAACTCCAAGTCATTTTTCACTGTATATATATATATTTACACATAGATATGCACAAACATTGTAATTCAATTGTTTTTAACCAATTTGCTTTATAGTAAGTCATATATGACACTGCCATCTAATTGAACCTTGGTTAACCTTTGCTGATTCTATCAAATTCATTTAAGTTTTATCAAATTATTGCTCTACTTCAATAAAATATATTGATCCTTTTTTATTGGATGAGGTGCAACTCATTCATTCCTTGACAAGCAGAGTTCTGAACTAGTATTCCTCAATAAGTGGTTTAAGTGATTTAAAGGGGAATCACTCTAACTTCTGTGACAGACTACTTTCTCTGACCTCCAGAATTTAAACTCTCCTTGCTCCCTCTATGCTGAGCCAGCTGAACTGAAAAAGCAACATCATTATGAAGGAAAAACTACATTTTTGTAATGCCTGTATTTGTTTAGCATTAAAGAAAAAAATCTGTTGTGCTTACTGAAAAAGACATTAGTGTTATATATTAAGTGGGAATGATGGTAAATTATGAGGTTTGTATAGATATATAAATGAAACCTGGAAACTCCCAGCAAAGATTTTTAATATAAGCCACAAATAATATGCATTACACTGAGCCATATTTGTATGCCGCACCATTACCTTATGCTCCTAAGAAAAATCAAGGTAATCCCTTGGTGATTTAAGTTCCTGACAACTTGCTGGATTAAGTATCTAGAGAATCCAAAGTGGAATGTACTCAGCATTCCATAATTTCTTCAACTAAAATATGTATCTGGATTTCTTAGCCAGGTTCCATAACTCCATTCCTACTTTTGAAGATATTTTATGTCATGCTCAAAAGTAGCTTCAAAACACTACAAACACTTTTGGCTCTTTGTATTTTATACTTAATAAACTTGGTATATTTTGATGCTTTATTAAAATTACTAAAGGTAATTGTAACGTGTCATGGAAAAAAAAAAGTATATCTCATCAAAGTTTACATGGAGATTTCCACATTATTGTGTTGGGGTTTCATTCCAATATTTGAGATCTTACTGTGCAACATTTACCTAAAAATATTTAGTAAGATTTGAAAACTGCCTAAGCAGATAAATCATTTGATATTCATGATTATGTCTATATTGTTAGGAAGTTTGTGCTACTAAGTGTCAGTGGATTAACCACTAAAAAAAGGTAAAAATTGGAAAGTTTATTTTCCATATGAAAAGGGAAAAAAAATCAATAAGTAGTCAGATACTCTTTGTGAAGTAAAGCACTTTACCTGATAAATAAATCTTTTTTTCGAGTCATGTATCAATATATAATCAACCTCTCAAGATAGCCCCAGGGCTGAACTACATACTAAGATGCCAACAAGCATTATTAAAGTCGGAGAAAAAAAAAAAATAACAGTTCTGCATATGAAAAAACATTAATTAGTAATAACATAAAATATGTTTATCATGCACATTCCTCACTTATAATGAGTAGGTTAATAAAGTGACAATACTTTTAATTTAAAAATAATTCTCAAAATTTTCAAGTGTAAGATTACATTAAAATTAAATGAGAACAAAATTGTCAATCTCTGTAGTTTTTCCCTGGTGCTTAGCTGCCCAATAAATTTTATTATCTGCCTCTAAGTAGTTTATGTTCTCATAAATGAATGATAGCTATTAGTTTTCTTCTTCTTTTTTATTGGACAAATTCTGAAAACTTGAAGGTAATTATGATGACACGGATATTTATGATTTTGCTGGTGTGTAAGCATCCTTACTACTGAAGTAAGCACCAAAAAGATACTATGCAGCTCAAATTAAACCTCAGTAAACTTAGAAAATGGTATAAAAAAATTTTCTATAGTTTTATAGGAACAATAAAGTATCTCATAGTTCAAGTTTTTTATCAAATCCTATGTAATCAGATGGGACTCTAGAATTCTTTAAAGAGGTATTTTCCCTGAGTTGCAAACCTATTCTGAGTGTGGAAATTTTAGTGAAAAACACTGTTTGCTCATACTTTTTGATAGTTATTTTTTCCCTCTTGACTGTTTATAAAAATTTTCTACAATCTGGTGTATTCTGCTCATATATGGCACTTAAATGTTCATCAGATTGATATTATCTCATGGAAAAAAAAAGCATAATTGACATAAAAGTTTATTATTTATACACATATAGTGATATAACTAATTTTAAAATTATAACTAATTTTAAAATGGCCTAGAACCAACAAAAAGATATATAATTGATTTTCTTAATTATCATCTGTATTTTAGATTTGCAATGTACTGGTGTCAACAATATTTTGAGAAAGGCTCCATGATGGATACTAAGTCAAGGTGAGGTCAGAAAACTCAGAAACTGTTCAGTCTGAACAATTGAACATCTTTTACCAATTACTCAGAATCAATATGTATCATTACTTCTAAGTGACAAAGATTACAAAAAGTTTAGGGGGATGATATATTGAGAAGACAAGATACAGATGCAGATTCAGCTGGTTGCTCCATGCAAGTCAATCATATGACTTGCAATAAGAGTAAAATCATGACTTGGGCACATAAATTATTCAGATTTACTCATATGCAGTGGATAAATTAGTGAACATGAAGCTACAGATATATTACTATAAATGAAGAGAAACCAATATAAAAAAGTTGCAATAGAGGAATTACATAATTTACACTGCTCAGTTAGCTACTGTGGCACTTTGATATGATAGTCAGCTAACAGTTTAAGAATGCTGAGAACTATGACAAACTGCAAGAATTGAGGTCTTAAATTTCACTGAGAAGCTCCACTTTCCATTCAAGAAATTGTTACACTGAAATGTAACTATCTACCTACGTACTGATGTGGTCAAACAAATGTTCAACAATGGACAAGACAGAACCTAGAAAGCAAAAAAGTATGGCTTGACAGTGCTTGGTGTTGGAGAAATTCAGACTTTGTACAAGCTATTTTTCCTACAAGGAGCAGGGAGTTGGCCTTGATTGTCCTTATGGGTCCCTTCCAACTTGAGATATTCTATGATTCTATGACATGCTTTTTTAACATTGAAGTCAATGATCAAACGAAAGAAATTATCAAAAATGAGTTTATAAGCTGGAAAGTATGGCGTCTATTTTTTTTTTTCTCTACATTTTTTAAAATAAGAATTATAAATTAATTAACTTCTAAGAAACTTGTGATTTTTGTAAGAGGTCAATCTAGAACATCACAGTTATGCTTTCTGGCCTTGTAATTTACAAATATATAAGGAATAAATATTAATAAGTGTAATATTAAAATCATGCTTAGTGAGCTTTAGTGCTCTTACAGATCATAAAACATTCATAAGTCTAGCTATGAAAATATCTGTCAGTTCCTGAAGCATGAACAAGCCCCATCTCAGATGAATGAGGAGCCAGATTATTTTAAATGTCTGTCTTTCACACTTTCCAATATTTAGTTGCTTTAATATTGTGTTTGAAAGACCAGAAACACAGTAGTATATGATGCAGACGTTGTATGTGAAACTCATTGTATTTTGACTCTGGAGAGTGCTATGTAGACAAAACGATTGTGCAGAGGGGTAATTTAGTATTGTTCTAAACTGTAAATTTAAGAATCCTGTGTTTTAAAGCCTGATGATGTGCTCTTCTGTCCTATATTTAATCTTGACACAGCATCAAATATCAATGATGCTCTTTCTAAATTTTGGTTATCAATGTACCACAATACCCAAATAACAAATTCCAGACCCCCGCCACTTTTCCTGACACATGTCTTAGCATATTTGTGATAACTGGGCTACACTGTCATTTTAACACAATCGCTTCAAACTGAATTGAGTTACGCATGAGCATTTGCTGTGTTGCAAGGTAAGTGAATTCAGGAGAGCATGGGAAGTATATTTATTTATTATGCATGCTCTAGTTCTCAAAATCATACACTTCTGAGATTTTGAAACTTACAAGCTACAGATTGTAAATGTGATATGAACTGTTATTGTATATACTTAGCAACAGAAATGGACCTTTAAGGTCCAGAAAGCACATGGTTGTATTTAATGCACCAGTTGTCAGGAATAATGAAGAATTATTGCACAAAGAACTGTGAAATGCTTTGTATGAGATATAACTGAAATGCAGGAGGTTAACTTTGTGGTATAAAATATTTTACAGCATATATAGTTACTGTAAGTTAGTATTATAGAATACTTATGTTTTACAGTTTCATATTCATTCTTACCCTAACATAGCACCTGATGCTGGTGATAGATTCTACTCATGTTTTATTTCTACACTCATAACTTTTCCTTTATATATTTTAAAATAATAAAATAAATACATCACTAATAGGACTGTAGTGGGTTGATCTTGGCTAGCCTCCAGGTGCCAAGTGAAATGATCTCTCACTCCATCAGCAGAACAGGGTGAAAAAATAAGATGAAAAACTCATGGGTCAAGACAAAGGCAGTTTAATAAGTAAAGCAAAGACCGTGCACAGAAATAAATAAAACAATTTATTCTCTACTTCTCATCAACAGGTGTTGTCCACTTCTTGGGCTGTATGCCTCAGTACACATAGTGGTACTTCAGGAGACAAATGGATTAATAACAAAGCCCTCCCCCCCTACACCTTTTTCTCTTACCTTCATTGCTGATCACAGCATCATATGGTATGGAATTTAGTCAGTTTAGGTCAGCTGTCCTGGATATGTCCTCTTCTAACCTCTTGCCCACCTGCAGCTTACTGGCCCTTGGAGGAGGATGCAGGAGGCAGTGGAGAGACAGCCTTGATGCCATGGAGACACTGCTCAATAGTAGTCAAAATATTGCTGTGTTATCAGCACTGTCCTAGCTACAATGCACAAGCCAGTGAAGGCTGGTTATGTATATAAATATGGGTCATCCATTAGAAAACAAAAGAAATACACTCTTAAAATTTCAAACGTTTAAATTAATTCAATACTATAATTACTAGGTATTTAGTATTAACTGTTGTAGATTACCTTACTTTGGTGACAAAACTATTCAATTTTATTTTTCAATTTCATTAGTATTTTGAAATTGAAATAATGTATTTTTCATAGTTGTTAAGTCACAGCTACAATGAAAACAGATATTTTGTTGCCTTCAGTGTTGCCATTTCCATGACTGACTATAATTCTTCTCCAACATTCTTTTAATCTTCTACCTATCTGCATCATCAATTATTTTGGGTTGTTCTCTTGGCAGGTAAGCTTAGTCTGAAAAGTCACTGCTTGTGGAAATAAATCAACAATGACGGCAAGATACAGACCCCTCATTACCAGGATATTGATTTCAAGTGAACATTTGTCTTGTCAGTGTTCTTTTAATTGGAATTAACATCATTACAATTCTAACCAATTACTGTATTGTGACTTCAAATTCTGTTCTCTCCATCTGCCCAGTTACTGTAAAAGTGTGTTCTGGTTTGTTTTTTCTAATCTTAGAAGCTAAGTTGAAACAGATGCTTAATTTCTAGAAAATAAGCCATCAGACACAAAGGGCCAGATTTTGAATGTGTGTTATTTCAAGTATGAAAATCAGTTCTATTGTGTTGCAATCACATTTTATCATGGCTTGATATTTAGTAGGAATAATTCAAAATATTTTTTAGATACGTGTAATTCCAAGATTTCTATAATATTTCTTAGCAATTTAATAAAAATATACATTGATATATTTAGACAGAAATATTAAACACATTAAGAACTTATATGTATATGACTATAGAGACGATTTTATGAATTCAAGGAGCTGAAGTTCCATCCAAATGACTAAATTGTTACTATGGAGACAATTTTGCATTTAAGTGTTTAATTTTGAAAGCTTAGGTTAATTTTCAATTAATAATTTTATATCTTAGTTATTCCATCACAGCTCCATAACTTGTTATGCAGAATTTACAAGCGTGGCTATTTTATCAAGAATACCATAATTATCCACTGCAACAAAAGCAATCAGATGTTTTTGTTTTTTAACATAACTTGCAGTTTGACTAGTAGTTCATAGAACAGACATATCAGGATCAGGGTAATCTGCTTAACACAAACTGTCTTTTCTGAGAAATTTCACCACATTTTAATTTTAGGAGTTGGAGGGAAGACAGTCAGTGGAGGAATAAAATTGAATATTTTAGAATTCACAAAACCGCTTGTGAAGCTGTACTTTTAAATTTGTACTGTCTTCTGAAAGAGATTTTGTAACCTGTTTTCACTTAATTAACATTTTTCTTCTATCATCTAGACATTAGAGCATTTGAATTCATGCTATAAAACAAGTTCTGATCTATTTTGCTTCCCCTTGCACTTCTCTCCACAATCTGTCATTTGCATTTTGAGTCCACTTCAGATGTCCTAGTTCAGATATCCTAACCTCAAATCTAATGAGACTGACAAAAACAGTATATTTACTGTGAACATTTTATGTCCCCTTGAATTTGCTTCTGTGAAATTTAAGTATTTTTCAAATATGGATCTTGAAGTGAAAAATGGAGATTTTGGGTAACTTTATTAACACAGCAAAAATGACGAATCTGAACAATGTTCAGCTTGAAGAAGGAATTATTTATTAATATCCTCCCAGAATTTCCCTTGGAACAGTTAAAGATCTAAAATAACAAAGGCTACGTAAGTCTCAATGGCATTTAGAGCTGTGCGTATTATCATTATTATTGCTATTAATTATTCTATTCAAGAAGAATAAGTGCAGTGGGATAGTACAAAAGAAAAAAATAAGACAGTTTAACTAATAGAGAACACATGGTATTTTGTAAGTTGACTAGGTTGTACGGTGCAAAAATGTTCAGAAAGCATATATACATCATTATGAAACAAGTTCAAACATTTTTCTCTTCATGATTATGCAGATCACAGAAAGCAGATAAAAATATATGTAATGGAACATATTTGTCTTTCCACTTTTCTGTGTGTGTGTGTATGTGTGAAAATGAGTGGTATCATTTGCTGTAGTGAAGCTGGGATATTTATGTATGCAACTCATTTACATGGAAATATGTATTGTTGCTAAATGTGTCTTTGGTATTATTTGCACAATAATTCTCGAGATACTCAAGAATCAAGTTTTGAGCCTTAATGTATCTTGTATTTGGCATGCTCAGTCTTTGGACTCATCTGAAAATATTTTTAACCTTTATATAGGTCTGGTTCAATATTTTTAGCACATAGATACGTCCTCTATAGCCAAGGAATGACCACTAAGATATGCGAGTGTTGGTTTCAAGATAGTTAAGTATTAACTCTACCAAATAAGCAGAATAGTTTGCTCAAGAGAAAATTAAAATAAATCTGTTATAAGGCAGATGGAAAGAAACATTAATATCTGCTTCTTAGCTTGCTTCATTCCATCACTTTAAAATACACAAAACTTCAAAAAACAACAAAAGGCATTCCCAGTCAAACTAGACAATCAAACACTCAGATCTCCTAATAAAAATTTAAGTGCTTTTAGACTAGAAGCATGAAGAAGCTCTACTCCCAGTGCAGGGAAGGAGCACTCACAACTTGAATCTGTTTCCACTGAGAATCAAAAATTTTCTGTGGTTTTTATCTGTGGTTTTGATACTGTTTGCAGTACAAGGTCAGCAGAATAACTTTCATATCTTGTTAAAATCTCCTTACTACTTTCCTTATCTCCCTAGTATGCACCAGAAAATATAATCTCAATTTTCTTTATTATCCCTTGATTATTGCTCCCCCAAAATTATTATCATAGGGAAAAAAAAATCAAAACAAACTCAAATAACACAAAGTGGTCAGATTTGCTTGGTAAATGTACACAATTATTATGGTTGTAGCTAAATTACAGGAGACATTTACATTCCAGTAAGTTCAATGGTGAAAAAACACAGACTGAAAGAATACCAGTAAAATTTTTAATTAATTTTCAAAATTCTTCTGCCTATGCCCTGTATTGAATGTTCAATATGTACTATTCACGTTTTAGGCAAAACTGGAGGTGGGTGGAGGGAAGACACAAGCTATGGTCCAGGGATTATTTCCAGTAATTTTTATGGGCAAGGTCAAGCCATTTTGGCATTTTGCTTCTGTCTGCTTGTACTATCTTTGGTTGCTCATGGTCTGGCCTGGTAGTACTAAGAGTTTTCTTGCGTCATACTATAAAAATTCTGTTATAGAGGATGGGTGTGGAAGGATTATGACAAGATAATTGTCTTGTTAGTACCCAGGAGCAACAATCTAGAAGGATTAGGTTGACAGTGAGAAACTGTCACCTAGGAAGTTTTATCACTCATGAAAGGCTGTAATGAACTGTAGAAGCAAATTGGTATTATCTCCAGTCAGATCTCTATTGTTACTATGGTCTATCCTGGTTCCAGAGACCAGTTCTGGTGTAAATTGACTCCAAGAGGGCCTTCCACAAAGCACTTATGGTCCTTTAGATGGAACTAGGGATTTGCAGCCTACATGTTTTGGACCTTCATCCTTCAACCAACAAACATTTTTTGTCAAACAAGAGATAAGATTTTACTTATAACTTTCCAAGATTTGTTTTTTTCTTAAAATAAGGAAAAAAAGAACCTTAAGATTCATTACGACTTTCAAAGTTTAACAACTGACTCTAATTTAAATCCTTCAAAAAGGGAAAAAAATCTTTTGTTTACATTTTGTTTATACAAAAATTTTCTTTCTGCAATAATTTGACCTGTCTATCAAATAGATGTGAAAACATGACCTGACATTTCCAAAGATAATTTGAAATTATGGAAATTAATTTGACATGTATTATATGATAATATGAACCAACTTTAGAATGGGTTTCCACAACTTTTTCAGTTTAAAGAGCTAGTGAAACTTTCATGACCTTTTTTTTTTTCTTATTCTTTCATCCACACACTCATTTGTCTGATAGCAATCACAGATGGTATACTTCCGAAGCCCTTGAGATTTAAACATCTTGAGAAGTGGCAGGACTTTCATATAAAAACAGTTTCAAGTTTTACAGAGGTAGCATACAACATTTATAAAGAAAACACTGACCCACAGGTGCTTTGAAAAATCAAGAGAGGGACCAAAATACAAAAATACCCAGAAGTATAGAAATCTTCATTTTTTTTCATCCTTCTGAAAAAGTATATTGAACATTTTAGGCATACTGAGTCAACACTACTCCAAAGACTTCAGAAGATTCTAAAAAGGATCATTGTTTGTGTCTATGTTTAAGGTCTGTTTACTTCTGTTAAGTTTACAGGCAGGGTAAATCCATTACCCAAATATTTTTCATAGATGTACTATTTCCAATAAACAAAAAAGTATAAAATCTACTTAATGCAGTAACAAAGGAGTCCACTAATTCTATTAATAAGCTATATAAAGTATATTGTCCTCAGATTATTACTTTCAACATTTTTATATTCATAAATTCTAAAAATATTTAAGATCTCTCTTATGACTCATAATCAAGAAATATTTAACTCTATATTAAGAAGGACATTTTTACTGTTGAAAAATACAAATCTGTCTTTCTTTTTACAGAATACATCTCATATTTGAGTCATTAATGTTTCTCTTTTAATCTAATATATAATTTTGAGGTTGATTCTTTCTGTTTAGAGGAATATATTGCATTGTAAACAATGTACTATGATACAACTTAGTCAAGTCAATGGCTGTATGTTTTCAATAAGAGTGTTCTCTAAGATGTGGTCTTCAAGTGTGGGTATTGTAAAATCTAATGTTACCTTTCTAAATGTCTGCACCCAGCAGATACAAGAGCATTTATCTTCTATATATCTATATAAGTATTTATATTTTGCTAGTAAATCCTGAAGCTGGATTCATAGATATTTTATTTTTATTTATAAAAGAAACATTAACAGTGAAAATTTAAAAAATAAAAAGGGACTAGAATCATCCTATTTTTTCCTTCCATCTTTCTACCAGTCTTCATAAAGACGTAAGTTATTCAGAGAATCAGTCTCCTATTATGAACTTGAAAAGGAAAAAAATCTAAATTATTTCTGAATTAACTGAATTAACTTTAAACATACATTCTTTAAAATGAATTTTGGGAAGCTAATGGTATTTGCTTGAGAGTGAGAAATAGAGGAAGATTCAGACATGATGAAGTTGATAATATGCAATGTTCAGTGTTCTTCATGTGTCCCTGTGTTTCCTGTCTTGAATAAGGAATATGAAATTAAGAAGTGGTTATAGAACTTTTTGTTTGTTTGGTTGTTTTTTTATGGAGAACTTGTGTCCATGAAATGGCAATTAATATGATTCTTCAAGTACTTGAATTAAAATACAGTATTGTAATTTTTCATGGCAAGTCACAGAATTTTATTCTTTTTAGTTAAATTTGTTATAAATTATCATTTCATTTTATAAAAGTAAAAAATAAAAGTAGCTTATGACTTAATGCCCATTGAAAGTTTGCACTGAAATATCAGCTACTTGTAGAATTAATAAATCAACATGTAGTGTGCTTGAGGACAAAACCAAACATTTACACCTTACCAAAATCAAATACTATTCGTAAGAATGAAACTGTTGTCGTCTTGTTTCTTGTTTTACAATACAAATCACTTCAGAAGACATTATGCTAATCAAAATCCTTAATCTGTTTTTTTTTTATAATATTTTTTAATGGCAAAGTATTAAAAAAGCTCAGTAACTCTTTTCCTTGCAACAACAGTTGTGAAAACTGTTTCAATAAACTTAAAGTATACTCATAAACCTTTTTCTGTTTAGCAATATAAAGTTATTAAACCAGTATACGATGCTGCTATGCTATGAAGACATGAGTGTTTCCTTTTGAAAGTATTTTTCTATAAGCATATACTGTTCAGATTATTTAAGGGAAAAATAAGATAGTGAATCTACTAGGGAATGCCTTAAAATGCACTGTCTGCTGGTCATGAAAGGTCATAATGATTAAATGACTAATAGTGGACAACAAATACCACGTGAAGTAGATCTGCAGGTAATGTTGGCAAGAGCTTACACTGTAATATGAATATGGCTTGCACGGTGTAGAAGGAAGTTGGACTAGATGATCTTTTCCAACCCTGAACATTCTGTGATTCTGTGAAGTGAATCACGCCTCTCTAGATTCAGATATTTACAAAGCTATCCAATTCATGACAACAGTTACTAAGACTCTCTACAGAAAAGGGAAAACACTAGGTGTTTCCAAGTGGTGATTCAGCTCTAGTAAGGTCTGAATAGAGTTGATTATATAATTGCAGAAAGTAGGGCTTCTGTAGAAGAGCAGCACTTTTTTGTATTATAGACAGGAGGAAATGATCAATGAAACACATCTGAAAACATTTTAATGATAGCTGACAAATACAAACAAAACATCAGGTACATTTTGATAAGCATCCCTTCTTATAGCACAATCCTGTTACAATCTGATATTTTCCACAGTATTACTTAAAGCTAAGAAGTAAACATATGACTGCTCTAAACCTAAGGCAGAGCATAAGCCTGTTTCTTCTTGGAAAGCAGGTATTTCTCTAACTCTTTGGTCCACAGCTCTTCAGGACCTACTATAAGCTACTAAATGCTGCATTCATGTTGATATTTAAGGTTGCATATGTTTTTGAAATATGAAAAGCTCAATGATATGAAGACTAATTGGAGAAAAAAAATAAACCTTTCATCATCAGACTGTGGAAATAACATAAAATCCAAGTAAAAGGGAGTTTGTTTAGAACTGTCATAGAAAACCTTCATATGTAATTGTCTTTCAGATACAATATGTTTGCTCTTTGTTAGAATATTTTCTTTATAGTTCTTGATTAATAGAAAGATCTGCATTTGGATTCCATTTCTGTCCTGAATAAAAACAACTGTAATTATTGTGTTATATGTTGAGAAATAAAAGCATTTGCAGTATACTACATATATATTTCGAATCCAGAATCAATTTAAAAACAGAAAGGGAGAATTATCTTATTGCCTAACATGCTGGGGGGAAAAAAAAAAAAAAAGTAATAACTTAGCATTACAGTTATGGATGAAGGACACAGAAAAATGTAATGTAAAAAGAAAATGGCTATTACTAGGAAAATATTCATTAATTAGTTTTCTTCGTTTTGGGGGAAAAAATCGTAAGACAGTAACTCAATCTCCTACACTATTTTTCTCACAGAACATAGCACGTTTAATACGGTCAGATACTTGTTTTAAAAATATGAACTGGGTAACAAAGTTTCCTTCAGGAAGAGCTAAGGGATAAAGTTACTGAAGCCAGTGACACTTTCCCACAACAGTTTATTTAGTAGAAATAAAAGTTCTAGTATTTTTATTTAGTAGAACTAAAAATAGCACATTGTTTCTCACCCTGAGTATTTTGAACCTAATACTAATGAGCTAGCTTTGGCAAAAAAAGAGAAAGATTTACTGCAAGAGTATGAGACAGTGTAAGCACAGAATATATTTATTAATTCCTCATGACAAATATATTCTTTTTCTGATTCAAACTCAAAATCTATACCCTACATATCACTTAAAATGTATTCATAATTTAAAATTACATACTGGTTGGCATTAGTATTTATTCAAAATCATTTTAGGAATAAGCATTTTTTTGTGATTAGAAATACTTGGAGCAGAACATATTTAATGCTTCAATAACAATATGTAGGGATTTTTTTCTTTTCTGTTACAGTGCATTTAAAGGTTGTTAGACTATTTGAAGTGTCCATAAGTGTTTTGTATCCCTATTACTGCAGAAGCCTCTCTCTAAAAGATATCTCATCGGCTTTTGTTATTTTCAAATACATCTTTTATTTCTATGGAGACTATTAAAAGCATAAAAATCATCACTTAACAAGCATCTATTCTGTTCTCCAAAGATAGCAGAAGCTTGAGGATAAGTTAATAGAAGCTTAAGGATAAATTAATTAATTTATTTATATAAATTAATGTATTTGTTTTAAGATAACAGAATTTTAGGATAGGTCATGGTCACATATTATTTTAGTATTGTAGCACTTTAAAATAATAAATCTTTTATGAGACAGTAAGATAACAGAAGTAGTAACTAATTGTGTACATTTCCTTAATTACATTCTATCAGTTAAACTTTATACAGTAAGGGGAATAAACTGTATATGTTCTTGTATCATGTGGTATCTGAGAGATTGCTTTGGAAGAAAAACATCCAAAAATGTTAAATTAATTTGAAAGTGTTGGAATGTTCTTAGATTTGGAAAAAAAAAAAATAAAGCATTTTGCACTATTCTTAATGCATTGTAATTACTCCTGATATTTGAGAGGACAAAAATCTTAGCAGCAGTCATTCATAGTACAGCAGCATTTGGTTTTGCCAGCATTGCCAATAAGTCATTGCCAATAGTTTTTCATGAAAAAGATGAAAATACATGTTCAAAACTGTTTTCTATTATATTATAGCATAACACTAATTTAAATATTGCCTATTAATAAGCATCGTATGTAAAAAGCGAGATGCTAAAAAAGTTGGATGTTTCATGTTGATTTAAATAAAAACTGATAGTATTTGTTGAAGGTGCAATTAATAATAATTAATTTAGATTATTTTATAAAACAACTTCTAAATTATCTATGTTTCTAACAGTCTTGTTTTAGATTTCAGTTGTGCTGATCTACATAACAAATATGTAGCCACATATGCTTGATTTAATTTTTTTTTTCAGTTCACAGAAATTTAAAAGAACTGATATTTATGATTTATGATTTTTGATTTTTCAGTGTTTCTTCAAAGAAGTAGTGGTTTCTACTTGTGATTGTCTAGTTTGTGATCTACCAACATTAAGTTGTGGGTTGTTTTTTTTTAATTCTCATAATTTGACATGTTTCTGTCATTTTAGAGAAATTTATGGTGGTGAAGGTCAAGAAACTGGCATCCTGTTTTCCATTTAACATTTTTTTCCCTGACATAATGAACATCTTTTCTCCACTTCTGCTACAGTCAACACTGTCCAGGATCTAATAAACTGTCTTTAACAGCTTAAAATTGCTCCTGACATTGTCTTGTCAGTTGTATCAGACCTTAAATGATACAAATTATGAAAATCTTTCAAGAACATTTTAAGAATGGCACAGTATTTATAAAATCAGTAAGAATTTTAAATCGTTTTCAGAGATATAAAGTAGTGTAAAAAGTACTTGCCAAACTGATGGATCGTATGTTCTACAATAATTTTTTCAAAGGCTTGATGACTTTACAGTATAATGTGCATTGACAGTATATTATTCATTCCCACATATTCAAAAGCTTAAAGAGCATCTCAAAGCATGTTTAGATCAGCAGCTTTTTGTATGATTTTTCTATGCTTTTTGAGTAATAAGATGAACTGGGTATATTTCATGGGCATAAAATTTATCAGCTAAGTTCTGTAAAGTCTAAGGATGTTTACAAATTTAAGACCACTGAGATGAGATTTTTGAAAGTGCCACAGAAGAAGTATATAAATTGTATTTCTAATCTGGGTAGGGGGTGATTACTTTTGCAAGACCACAATTAAACATGCATCAAAAAGTATTATGCTGAAGACCAGAGCAGAAAAGGCAGAATTTCTGGACACATTGATAAAAGTTAAAAGTAATATTGCTAAATTAATCATGTTCTAAAGGCATGATATGTTTGCGTAAATTAAACATTGAATTGAATGACATTAATCCAAATTATATCAGTGGGTTTTTAATTTTTTTTTTTACTTTCTTACTTTGTGCGAACTGTTGTTTTGGACATTTGTCAGATAAAGAAATCCACTCACAGATCATATTCTCTAACAGTAATTTATTTTTTTTTTGTTATTGAAACCAGAGCCTACAACAAAGAACAGCAGAGGAAATCAGTTGCACCCAAAAAATCAGCATAGGTATAAATGTTTGCTCACTTAAATCTTCCTTTCTAATAAAAAAGAAAGCTGAAAAAGATGCATCAGTTTATTTGGGATTTAAAAAATGTATGAAGGTATGAAGAAGGAAAGTGATTCAATAATCAATAATAATCAGAAATAATTTGAAGAAAAACAAAAATGACAGAAAAAATAGTCATGATCATCAATACCATCATCATCATCATCGTTATTGTAGCGATCATCTTCATCATTTTCCTCACAATGAAAGCTTCCATTCTAGAAGGCTGCGTAGACTTCTGCACAGGTAAATTATGTCCCAAATTAGTTAAAATCATAGTTTCTAAGGAGGGCATATTAGAAGTCCAAAGGAAGCAATAAAAAGTTTAGAATGTGCTGAACATATTCATGTGGAGTTCTAAAGAAATTATCGATACAGACAATATTATGTCATTTCTTGTCAAATAATATGATAGTTTCAATAGAAGGGAAAAACCTCCAAATTTCTTCTATTCTGATTGGTCACATTCCTTCTCACTAACTTCCAAGTATACTGAAAATAAAGTAGAACCCAGCATCACAACCAAACTATCACAGAAAGATATGTTGCAGATTTAAAAAAAAAAAAAAAAAATTCAAGATTTATATGTAGTTGGGATGTAAAAGAACAGAGTTTTTTACCCATTCCCTAAGGCAACTATCACTTCCAACAATTCAATTTAAAATGAGAGTTGAACTGATGTAACAATTTTATTTTTTTTAATTTTGTTAAGGATATCCCTGAAGTATACCTTTCCATTGCCTACAAATTGACCTTTCACTTACATATAAGTGAATTTACTTTTTTGTGGATTTTCTGTTTGGTTGGTTTTTTTTAAGAAAGATTCAGATATTTCTTAAGAAATAAGTGAAATACTTTTCTTAACCAGTCATGAATATTTTTTATTAATTTTAGGGATTTTATCTAGCCAAAATCAGGATTAAGAATGGTACGTTCCCATAGCTGTATTCCTATAACCTCAGGACAGACAACCATCTGGTATTTCCTGGCTAAACTTGTGCCCTTCACAAGCACATTTTGTGAATATGGATGGTCTTTTAGATACTTGTACTCATACCCATCTGTTCATATGGCATTAAGCCTACATGCAAGTCAGTCTTTTCACTATTTCACTGGTGCCAGTCATCAGTGAGTTTAGAATGGCTGGATAAAATCGCAATTGCCATATTTTTTAGATGAACATACAGTTATGCTGTGGTGACATCAGTTTTGTGACGGACTGACATACCACTTCACATATAATTGCAGAGTGATGAAATCACCTTCAAAAGAGTAGATGAATACTCACAGAATTCTTACAAGAGACAATAACATCTCTCTAAAGTAATCTGGTGACAAAAAAATGTCACTTTTTCTTATAATCTACTCAACACCAACACATGTTATTACCTGCAATCAAGCCTAGGCCTAATGAGAAGTATTTTAAAAGAATGTTTCTGCCGGGTCTTGCTACAATAACTTTGTGAAGTTAAGTTTCTTTTCAACATTCCATATAGTGCTGCACTTTGTATTTGAGGCTAAAACATTGTTAGTAACACACCAGCACAAAGTAGATTGTTTAACAAAAAAGCTGCAATATATACAATGTATGTAATATTGAAAGAAAAACAATATGCTCTTAAGACAAACAGGGCAGCGAAGTCCCTCCCACTGTATGTGAAAATCAGATTTGTGACCACTGGAGGAAACTGAACATACATAAATCTAAGGGATCTGATGAGATGCATCCCAGAACCCTGAGAGAATTGGCTGATGTAGTCACCAAGCCACTGCATAATATTTGAAAAGTCCTGGCAGCCAGGCAAAGTCCCTGGTGACTGGAAGAAACGACACATTACACCCATTTTTAAAAAGTGTAAAAAGGAGGACCCTGGGAACTACTGCCCTGTCAACCTCAGCTCTGTGCTTGGGAAGATCATGGAGCAGATTCTCCTAGAAGGTCTGATAAGGCACATGGAGGATAGAGAGGTGATCCAGGACAGCCAGTGTGGCTTCACTAGGGGCAAATCACACCTGACAAACCGAGTGGCTTTCTATGATAAAGTGATTATGTCAGTGGACAAAGGATGACCTCTAGATGTAATCTGTCTGACTTCTGCAAGGCCTTTGACATGGTCCCCCACAACATCCTACTTGCCAAGTTGGAGAGATACAGATTTAATGGGCGGACGGTTCAGTGGATAAGGAATTGGCTGAATGGCCACATCCAGAGAGAAATGGTCAATGGCTCAAATTCCAGATGGAGAACAGTGATGAGTGGTGTCCCTCAGAGGTCTGTACTGGGATCTGTACTGCTCAATATTTTTATCAATGACATAAAGAGCAAGATCGAGTGCACCATCAGCATGTTTGCAGGTGATACCAAGCTGAGTGGGGCTTTTGATACACCAGAGGATGTCATCCAGAGGGACCTAGACAAGCTGGGCCCAGCCGAACCTCACTGAAAATATGTCAAAAAGATATAAATAACCTGAACTGGATATTACTTCTGTGAAAGGACACAGGCATATATGAATGAGCCTGAACAAATTAAAATATATTAAATTAAACATACTTTAGTCAGCATAGCTCTCTTACATTTTCAGCTGCAATATTTACTGTTAAATATTTCACATATTTCTACAGTTAATAAGATGTCTGTTTTTTGCAAACTGTGATTTAGTATTATGACTGTATTTACGTGTTTATATTCAAGAGACATTTTGCCAAATAAGGATTACTTGAGGCATTTTATTTTTAGTGTTATAATCAAAGCATCTAATTCACAAGGAAGCTTTTTTTTTGAAGTAATAAAAAAAAATCACTTTACTGTAAAGCTTGGAGAAATGAAATAATAATAACTTTTGCCAGATTTTAGTAAAATGATGTAATGATTAATAATTTTTTAAAAGTCACAAAAAAACCCAAGTATTATTATTTTAAGGAAGATATATCTCCTATAAAGCTAAGAAATGTGAGATAAGACATAAAATTATATTTCCATTCCTGATTAGAATTTCCAGGATTTTTTTTTTTTACACATTTTATTTTAAACTATTATAATAAGTGAAATTATGTAATGACAGATAAACAATAGTAATTCCTCAGTTGAAGCACAACTGTGTCCAATTGTATTTCACGATGTATGAAATATATAGACGAGTTCATGTCTTCAGTATGCTAGAATGTAGTGGAGGTCACTGTCATTTGTATTTAGTCACTGTCCCATGGAATGGCCACAGTATATTTAAGAAGTATGGGGGGCACAGTGATGTGTTTAGTTTGCAGAAATCCACTATGTAAAACATCACTATTAATCATTTAATCCATTTTTTAATGCACTGTGTTCTTGGGTGCAGGGTGCATCTCTCTGAGTACTGAGATATTTGCTAGAAAAGTGTGGTCTAAATTGTGCATACTGATATTTAAAGACTCACAAACATTGCTCTAAGACCGGACTGATGGAGAAATACAAATATGATTAGTAATATAAAGCTGTGCTTCCTGAATTCTACTGACAAAAATGATTTTACCTAAAAAGTTTCATTATTTACAATCATAAACCAAATAGATATTAGGTTGCATTTTTACATTTTTATGAAAATACACACCTTGTGTAAAATGATAGCAGTCCAGAAGTTTGATGTCCCAAAAACAAGGAAGACTGTTGAATCCACAGAAGTAACACATTATCAAAAATACATATCAATAATACCTTTATCTTCTCTTTATACCAGAGCAAGTCTATTGAATTCAACATATTCTATATCTGCATAACATAAAAGAAAAAGGGTTTTTTTATGTTTCTTGAATTAATGAAAGATAATTTAAGGATGATAACGAACATTCTTGTGTTCTTTTTCTTCTCTCTTCCTTTCCAAAACTTCTTTTTGAAGCATAAACTAATCCATCATTTTGCAGAAAATCAGCTTTTATTGATAAAAATCAGTGCTCTATGCAGAACTCTTTTTAAAATAGTGATTTAAAATAGTATTTTACTATGGGGTTCTTATATACATCTATTTTTCTGTAGCACAAAGTAAAAAGGAAGTTGGAAATACTATACTTAGCTTCAACTAGAGAGATTTTTCTTACACATCTTTTGTGTGTATCAAATTTTCTTAGACTCAGTGATATTGATACAGAAGTTGTCAAATCATGAGTTTTTCTTTCCTGTAATCTTCTTCTCTTATCCTTTTCTCAACATATTTGAATGGTAAAGGCAAACCTGTCTGTATGGAGAAAACTCTTCTTAAATACCATGAAGGTGCTATGCAGTTACTCCAAGTTAAGGGAGTAACTACAAGTGTTCCTACAAGGAAAGTTCTGCATACAGAAATATTTGAGGATTGAGCTTGAAGATGAAAAATTGCTTCCAATT
>JANHFX010014049.1:0-30175 GCA_027560015.1 Chloroceryle amazona | reverse complement strand
CTCCCTCCCTCCCTCCCTCCCTCATCCCTCCTCTGCCCTCCGTTCTAGGTCCCCTGGTGCATCTTTCCCTCCTTGCGGCTCCTTCCAGCCTCATAATCCTCCCTCCAGCTTTCTCCACTTCCATACTGGCTCCCTTTTGTCAATTCGCTGGCTTCCCATAGCAGGAAATGAAGGGGACAAGTCGGGAAATGAGGGATATGGGGAAGGGGGGAGCAATGTATTGATTATGGATTAATTCGTTTACCAAGGAAAATGCGCTATCCTCTAACTCTTAACATAATGCTATGTCTCCAGTTCTGCATAAAAAATGGCAGCTCAGCTGGCCTGAATATATGTGAAGGGCTCTTGAAAGCCATTTCTGTATCAGTGTAGGGATAAGAACAAATTAGATAATGTTTTACAAAAATAAAAGTTCTCAAGTTTCAGTAGTGTCAGGGTATTGTTACTCCTGAAGATGAGATTGTATGCCTGTGCATGCTTCTTCCCTATCTGTGTGCTTCTATTGGTCACCCAGAGCTGATCTTGTTTTGTGGATAGTCATTGTATTTCTTCAGTTTACCATCTATTTATTTAAACATGTAGAACAAGTGACAGAAACAATGTTTGTTCATGCCAATGTATCCCTTGAGTGAATCTCACTGTTATTACAGTGATAATCTGTATGTATTGATGCTATAGATATATACATTCTGTATTGACATTGCTTTTTATGTCTGCATCTTTATCCTTACTATATTCTGCTATCCCTACCCAGATGTTTGGGCTTGCATAACATCAGCATTTGTGTTTAATATCCCTGAAATGCACAGCAACATATGAGCAGTGCGGGATTGAGGGGAGTAAATATGCATAAAATTGGAATCTCCTTCGGTTGTTTTACTTTGTTAGTTATGCATGTTTGGCATGTACAAGAGATAGGAATATATTTGACAGACCTCAGAGTTATTTGTGTTTGACTGCAGAAATTTATATTCTGTATTTGAAATCATTCTAGCTCCCATGTATTTTTTTTTTGTTGTTAAAATCTTTCATCTTATTTTAAATTCAGTGCTTGTAGTAATCCTTGGCAGGTAACAGTAGCTCAGTGGAATGCAATTTTTAACCCAAATGACGTTTTGGAACAATGACAACTGAAAAGAGTTTTCTTTTTTCTTTCCTTCTTTCTTCTTTAGATTCTTTGTCTTTGTTCAGAAGCCTAAGGTTGCTTGCTGATCTCAAGAAGATGTTTCTGTGGCTCTTTCTGGTTCTGTCATCTCCAGTCTCTTCTACAACTGCAGATGCTGATATATCTGTGGAAATTTGCAATGTTTGCTCCTGTGTGTCAGTTGAGAATGTACTCTATGTCAACTGTGAGAAGGTTGCAGTCTACAGACCAAATCAGCTTAAACCGCCATGGTCTAATTTTTACCACCTCAACTTTCAAAACAATCTGCTAATTATTTTATATCCAAATTCCTTTCTTAATTTTACACATGCAGTGTCCTTGCAACTGGGTAATAATAAGTTACAGAACATTGAGGGAGGGGCCTTTATGGGTCTTAATGCATTAAAACAGTTGCACTTGAACAACAATGAATTAAAGATTCTCCGAGCTGACACTTTCCTTGGCATAGAGAATTTGGAGTATCTCCAAGCTGACTACAATTTAATCAAGTTTATTGAACGGGGAGCCTTCAATAAGCTTCACAAGCTGAAAGTCCTGATCCTTAATGACAATCTGATTTCGTTCCTTCCTGATAATATTTTTCGATTTGCTTCTCTAACCCATCTGGATATACGAGGGAATCGAATACAGAAGCTTCCATACATTGGAGTTCTGGAACACATTGGACGAATTGTCGAATTGCAGCTGGAAGACAACCCCTGGAATTGTACTTGTGATTTGTTGCCTTTGAAAGCGTGGCTGGAGAACATGCCCTATAACATCTATATTGGAGAAGCTATCTGTGAAACACCCAGTGACTTGTATGGAAGGCTACTGAAAGAAACCAACAAGCAAGAGCTGTGCTCCATGGGGACAGGGAGTGATTTTGATGTGCGTATTCTGCCTCCCTCACAGTTGGAGCCTGGTTACAGCACACCAAATGGCCACACCACTCAAACATCAGTGCACAGATTAGTCACAAAGCCACCAAAGACTACAAATCCTTCAAAGATCTCGGGGATAGTAGCAGGCAAAGTGCTATCTAACCGCACTCTCAGTCAAATCATATCTTACCAGACCCGGGTGCCTCCTTTAACTCCTTGCCCGGTCCCCTGTGTTTGCAAAACACATCCTTCAGACTTGGGATTAAGTGTAAATTGCCAAGAAAGAAATATAGAGTCAATGGCTGAACTCGTACCAAAACCTTTAAATGCCAAGAAATTGCATGTAAATGGAAATTATATTAAGGATGTGGACACAACTGATTTCACTGAGTTTGAGGGGCTGGATTTACTACATTTAGGCAGCAATCGGATTTCGGTGATCAAAGGAGAAGTTTTCCGCAACCTTACAAATTTGCGGAGGTTGTATCTCAATGGCAATCAGATAGAGCGCCTGAGCCCAGAAATGTTTGCTGGACTCCACAACTTGCAATATCTGTATTTGGAATACAATGTTATTAAAGAAATCCTAGCAGGCACCTTTGACTTAATGCCAAATTTGCAGCTACTCTACCTGAACAACAATCTTCTACGAAGCTTGCCAGCATACATTTTTGCTGGTGCACCACTTGCTAGACTGAATCTGAGGAACAATCATTTCATGTATTTACCTGTAAGTGGCGTTCTTGATCAGCTAAAATCTCTTACACAAATTGATTTGGAAGGTAATCCATGGGACTGCACTTGTGATTTAGTTGCTTTAAAACTGTGGCTTGAAAAGCTAAATGAAGGTATTGTGGTGAAGGAATTGAAGTGTGAAACACCTGTACAGTTTGCTAGCATTGAACTTAAGTCTCTAAAAAATGAGATCCTCTGTCCTAAACTTTTAAACAAGCCATCTGCTCTGTTCACTACTCCTATGCCCGCTGTTACTTTTACAACACAACTGGGACCGGTTCGAAGTCCTCCTGGTGGCCCAGTTCCATTGTCTATTCTAATCTTAAGCATATTGGTCGTGCTTATTTTAACAGTGTTTGTTGCTTTTTGTCTTCTCGTTTTTGTGCTGCGGCGCAACAAAAAACCAACTGTAAAGCATGAAGGGATTGGAAATCAAGAATGCAGTTCTATGCAACTGCAACTAAGAAAACATGATCACAAGTCAAACAAAAAAGATGGACTAGGTGCAGAGGCCTTCATTCCTCAAACCATAGAGCAGATGAGCAAAAGTCATACCTGTGGCTTAAAAGAGTCTGAAACGGGCTTTACGTTTGCTGACCCACCAGGGCAAAAAGTCATTCTGAGGAATATTAATGACAAGGAGAAAGACTTATTGCATGTGGATACCAGAAAAAGACTTAGCACAATCGATGAACTGGATGAGTTATTCCCTGGGAGGGATTCCAATGTATTTATTCAAAATTTTCTTGAAAGTAAAAAAGAATACAACAGCATAGGGGTCAGTGGCTTTGAAATACGTTATCCGGAGAAACTACAAGACAAAAAAAACAAGAAATCTCTAATAGGTGGTAATCATAGTAAAATTGTAGTAGAACAAAGAAAAAGTGAATATTTTGAACTAAAAGCTAAACTTCAAGGTTCACCTGATTACCTACAAGTCCTTGAAGAGCAAACAGCTTTGAATAAAATATAAGTCATACAGTCTTATTGCCTACAGAGGACATTTATTTAATGATAAAAGTGCCTTTTGTTGACTTTTAACTTCCAAATACTATATTATATTGATAGGCATAGAGGCAGGTGTATCCAAGGGTGTTTGATTAACTGTAGCTGTATATGATTTGTCAAGTAGAGGACAATTTCCTTAATAGATTTTACTACATAAAGCTCATGCCCTGTGGAATCCTGTAGGGATACTGCAAACTCTATTGCCAAAGGGATGCTTTATATAGATTACACTGAATTTAACCTCAAGAGGCATATATGTTTTGTACCTTAAATGCAAAACCATCGTCTCCTTGTGATTTGTTAGAACAAACACAAGAAACCTGGTACTAGTGTTTGTACCTCAGCTGGGTCCTTCATCCTGCACGTGGATTTAAGTTGGTGGAACTGGAGTAATCCTTTGATTTGTGGTGTTGTAATGGCACTGTTTAAAGATTATCTGGAAAGTATCAAGCATGCAAAGAGAGAACATTCAATAGTATGTGTAAATTGGTTACATTTATGGCCTGCATCTTGAAACCACTGGAATTATAATGTTAAATTGTGCAAATATTTGTTTAAAGTATACCATGCATTACATACCTATGAAATAAATTTGACCACTTGAAGCATACATGTCTATACTTAAAAAAAAAAAAAGAAAAAAAAAGTTTGACCTGACTTCAGCAGTATTTGTGACATCTGAAGAAAATATTTGATGTTTATGCAGAATCTGTTATAAGACTCATCTCTGATTAAAACCTGAGCTCCTTCTCAGTTACATGAAACACTTGCAACCCCAACAGGTTGTCCAAAATTGTCAAAGTGCTTACTGTGTGAGCGTAGCAGAAATTATTTTTGTAATATAATTCATATTTATGAAATACTTTGTATACTAAATAGGAAAAATATGTACTCCTTAATATGTATTTAATATGCCAGACTTGTTTTCCTGATCACAATACATTAATCATTCAGTATAAATAAAACCAGAACAATATACCAAACAGAAACTGGGGGTGTAATGTATAGAATTATCCATAATTAAGTGATCAGATATAATAATAAAATTGTTCTGTACTATTCTTGTGAAATTAGCATATTATCTTATTTCAAATTTATTACCAATGGTGCATCTTAAAATATATTAATTAGGTTTTTTTGTATTGTGTCTCAGGCAGTTATTTGCTGTCAGTTGTCTTGCTTTTCAGGGTTCTATAGCTTAATCTAAATAGTTTTCACTGCAGATATTTACCAGGAATTCATGATAAATGTAGTATTTTAATTGTATATGCATAAGTTTTCTATTCTTATTATCTATCAGTCCGAAAAAAACCATGGCAAATCACGTCTATTTAAAACCACAGTATAAAATTAATAGAGTGGATTCAGTTCAGAGTATTGTATAGTTCACATCTAGAGAGTAAAAACTTGTCTTGACGAAAGCTGAATCTAAAGAGCTAATAAAAAAAAATGTAGTCAGGAGAATGGAAAATCCGCACTGTATCTCACTGATAGATGATACCTTGAGATGAGAATGGAAATATATTGGTCAAGTATCATAAAGCAAATCTATGTGATGAGATTAACAAAAGTTCTTTGACTTAAAAGGAATTTTAAAATTTATTTTGCTTTGTAGAAGACCCTCCATCTCCTTTGCTTCTGGAACCCTTTCCCCCATCTTTTATAATCAATACATAAATCAGTTAACATTAGTAGGATGTAAACATGAATTTTCATGAATTTGAAACTAGCAAATATTGAAGTAAGACTTAATACTGTGGAGAAGGCTGTCAGCTATTTCCATTATTAGTCTCTAATTTCAGGGCTTTATGACACTGCTGTGAAATTTTTATTCTGAAATGATATTTGGCAAACAACATGCAGTATGTTTTTAACAAAGTTTACCAAAAAGGTAATGCTTCTTTACAAGAAAGCAAAACCAAACAACACTTTTCTAGTTTGTGCTGTTGTTACTTAGAAAAAGTGTTGTTTTATTATTTTTCTCTGTACTATGAAGTATATACATTACTTCAGAAAACAAAATTATAAAATATAAGTTAATGGCTGAGTTGCTTTCAAAAAGCTGCTGCTATCCATGCACAATAATGGACTTCATTCAGGATCTCATAGGGATTTTCAGGACATGGATGCTATGTACATAAGCATTTCTAGCATAAAAACTTCTTCTTTGACCAGTGATGCAATACATGGTCAAGGCCTGAATAAGATCATTTGAGTTTGCTGTGCCAAGTGTTTGTCGATTAAGGAGTGTTAAAAATGCACTGATATGATAGACTGTAATGGTTCCATCAGTAGGCTAAGAGTAGTGTGTCACTGTGCCTGGTCTTCATAATGCTGTGTGGTGTTGAGGATGTGTCCAGGTTCCCTGGGATTTGCCAAAGCATAAGGCTTCTGACACACTTCAGTGCAGTCATAGACTGTCATGGCCCATGCCTTTCTTAAGAGGCATGTGTTAAAAATAGCAAATAAGCTACTTAGAAGTGATGTTAAAACTGATGTGCTTATGACTCATATTGCCTTGTTTTAAAAGAATAATGATGAATGATCATATCTTCCTCATGTAAAAAATTAAGGATTTTTTTTTTTTGCTTTCTGTTGTGGGTTGGGTTGGTTTGATTGTTTTATCGGTTTTGTGTTTGGTTTTCGGTTTGTTTGTTGTTTTGTTGTTTTGTTGTTTTTTTGTGGTAAGGTTATAACTTCACTGATCAAAAGAGGAAGAACTGAACCATTATGCTGTACCATTACACTGAGTCAGATTTTCTTCCTCATTGAAGTCCCAATCCAGTAAAGCATCTCAGCTCAACCTAAATCATGTGCAGGGATACTATTTATGAACTAAGAAATAAACAACTGCCCAAGAATAGGGCTTAGATAGAGTTTTGTCATTGACTACAAAAAAAAGCCAGGTCAGAAACAGTGTATATAATACATAGAGCCCAGTGACTTTTTGGGGGATTATGCAGTTGAGTTTAGATTCACCAGCATCAATAAAGGTTGGACATCCTGGACCTTACTGTAGAAATTGTTCCTAAGTGTTTTACATATATGGTGCAATATGTAGGCATAATAGTGTGAGTGAAAATTGCAGGAGTTGGCAAAACACTGTATTTCTGTGAAATTGTTACTTTGAAAGGCAACCTTAATGCCCATTTATTTCCTCCATGTTTTGAAAGAGTGTATGTGTCTTCACAGCTGTTTTAGTGTAATGTCCATTCAAATCTATCGTTAGTCTATCTGGAAAGGTGACTCTTCAGATGTGGCTTAATAGATCTGTCTGATCATTATATTGGTTTGAGTGGCCATGCTTGTAAAATGGCTGTTAAGACTCATAAACTAAATCAGTGAAGGTGTTAACATAGTATGTTGTCTTCATTGTATTATACACACATTTCCATTTTTAAATGAAATTAATAAAATGTAATCGTTTCCTTGAAAAAGAAAAGCTTTGTTCAGTTTTATCAGAAAGCAATTACCATGGTGTGAGAACACGAGACCATTAGATGGTATGCATTTTACAGTGTTTAAGACTGAGAATAGTTCAGAAATCTAGAATAAAAATCTATTTTTTTTCAAAAGCCATAATGATGATATAAATATTCACAAGGCCATGCCTTTTATAAATTTTAACAAGTGTTTCAGAATCATCAAAACACATCCAGAAATTGATGGTGGTATAATATATAATATCCTTTGCATGATTTGTACATTGATATTGTATGAAATGAGCATAGTAAGATGATTTTTTTTTTTTTTTTTGTTGCATCCAAAGAGTTAGGAAAGAAATATAACAAGAATGTATTTATAATCACTCTATTTTGAAATAAAGAAAAGAAACAAAAATATACTGGTTTTACCCTGCTTCGATCATTACTACTCTAGGTTAGTTTATAATTAAGACAGTTACTTATAACATCCAGTCCAATGTAAAACATGGAAAACTATTGCTTATGAATTTTATTTGCCTTCAGCAACTCAAAATATAAGCCAGCATTGACTTAAAAATTTGTATGAAATATTACTAAAAGTGTTTGGTACTATTGTATTTCTGAAACTAGACTTTGTTAAGTGCCTGTAATATTCTCTTCTGGATCCTTTGTATATGGACAAAAGAAAATCTATAAAGTAGTTAAACAATATTTTCTAAACACCTCAAAAATTTGTTATTTTTATGAAAGTTTTTTCCATCTGTTGTTGTCTAGCAAAATCCTCCTTGTCTGTGTTATACAAACAGTCCCTCCAAAGTCAGTGATTTTTTTTTTTTTCCATTAGTAACACAAGCAGAATTTCGTTTTCAGTTGGAAGATTCTGAGATTTTCAACACAGAAGTGCTTAGAGGAGCATTCACATAGTACTAGGGGCATTTGCTCCCTTCTCACTAATCATTTTGAATAAGACAGTTTTTCAGAGGAAAGAAAAGTTACTTTATCCTTAGCAAAGAGAAAAATACCATTTCAGTTTGCTGGGTTAGTTTTATAAATTAAAGTTGCAAAGATGTCTTTAAGTAGTTTAACTTCCAAATTCAGATTTTGTAATAGAAATGTTTTACAAAGCCTAATAAAAATTTTCAGGGGAGGGGATAAGAGCAGGAACAGAATTACATCTAGATTAAAAATTCCCTGTTGAGCAGGATTTAACATGCTTGATAATGGTGGTGAATGAGAATCAGAATATGATATTGGCTAGAAAAATAGGACGATGTCGATCTTTTTCACTGTCAGTTGCAGTATAACATTAGGAGCAAACCTGTATCATCAACTGAAAAAGGCCTATGTATATATTCCAGAGAATTTATTTCTAAAGAAAAACTTGAGAATCAAGAACAATTATTCATGTTCTGAAAATAACATGTGCACTGATTTCCAGAACGTAGAGGAAGGTAGCACGTTTCTCTTAATATTCTTAGTCTTTATTATTAGTCTTTATTTCTAATTGCAATTCAGTCATCCTTCTGTATTTGGATTGACACTGTATTGAAAAATAAAAATCGGAAAGCTAATGGTAAGGGATGAACCAATCTCAGAAATTTACCAATGTAAATCTAGACTAACTCAAGAGACTGGTGGAATCAAACCAGCCTTACTGTAATGAACACAAAAGCAGAAATTTACTGTATTAAATGAGGAGCTGATCTGTCTGACATTATAGTAAGTCAATTTTTACTTGAAATAAGATAAATCTTGCTTTATGCTCTAATAGTTTCTGTGATGAAGTTGTTACTACTTTCAAATAACCATATGACAGAATATGTGCAGTCCTGTGTCCTTTGATGTCAGTGGAACTCTACAATGATTCAAGACATGTGGGCATCCCGTAGATGTGTTATGGATACGAATCTATTTAAATTTGCTGATTTAATAGACTTGGGTTATACATCACATACAGTAACAATATATTAACAATGTAATTTATTTTCTTCCTATAATGGAACAAACTTACCTGTCTCTTCCTTCTCATTACATGGGGACTTTATTGCAACTATCTTTAGTTTGCTTTTTATCTTATTCATGTTCATTAGTAATAGTTGAGATTACTTTTGTAGTAATTTCAGGAAAATTTTATAGTCATTTAACATGAGATGATATCTTAAAAGCACAAATAATGCTCAGAAAAAAAGATACCTAGCTCTTGATAAATCTGATTTTTTTTGTGTGTACGTGAAGGCTTAACATACTGTAAATCAACTCTAATGGGTACAGAAGTATTACATCATTGTCCCCTTGGTCATTGTTTAACCAGAAAATAAAAGGTAATCTGTATATTGTTTAGTACTCATTTTGCATATGTACAACAATAATGTCTTCCTCAGTTTCCTTCATCTACAAGCATTTAATTTCTTGACCCAATTTCATGTAATTTCCTAGAGATGTGTGCACTATGGCTTTCCAGGGCATTCTTCCACTTCAGGCTTTCACCTCACCTTTAGTGTGCCTAGTCCCTTACAGCTGTTTGCCTAGGTATTAGTTGATACCAGTTTACAAAAAAAAGCAAAGAGGAGGATTTGTCAATTTGAAAAAAAAAACCAACCCAAAACCAACAGCTAAAAAGGGCAAATTGTAGGAGGCTGTTATGGATGGTTTCTTTCAGATGATGTACAATCTGAAACAGAGAGGGGTAGGAAGTGGTTTAAGCTTCTGTTAGGAAGATTCATGATGCCTTTTGAAGCTGGACAGTCATGTCTTTTCATGTCTGTAAGGTGGACAGTATAAAGTAAATGTAAAGTAAATGTGATTCAGTCAACTGAATCCTGACAGTCACTGCTAAATCTTCACCCACTTATCCAAGATAGACTTTCGTGTCAGTATTCTCTGAAGAGTCTTGGATAAATTATTTAGGTTAAACCAGATGTGATACGTATTTCCTAATGAGGCTTTTAACTGAGATGGGTGTACATTGGATGCTGTTTGTATATGGAGATGAATCCATACCTAATGTTTGTCAAACAATTTCTTTGGGAGAGTGTCTGTGAGATACATTAGTGCTCACATCCAAATATGATGCAGTGCACAGTAAGTACATCTCAATGAGCAGTCACAAAGGGCAGAGTGTTTTGACAGGTTTTGAGCTGTTCACTGCAAGAAACAGTGTACCATACAGCAGATTGTCTTGCTCCCTGGCACGATTTCATAGAGACTGTGAGCTCTGCTCAGCAGGGCATTCTTCTTGTCTACACACCACAAAGACTGCAGGTCTCAAATCTGGTCTGTGTGCACTCTGTGTTTGCTTATGCCCAAAAATAGTTTCGTGGAGAAGGATGGGAGAAGAGTTTTGTGGTTTGGTTTTTTTTGGTGTTTTTTTTTGTGTGTCCTTTTTTTTTTATTTCTGAAAAGCAAAATGGGCTGAAATTGAATTTTTCAGGATTGAAAAAGAAAAATACAGGTATTTTAAAGAATAGTCACATCAATACTTCGAAATAATTTGGGTTCTTATGGTATCTTTCTTAAATATTGACATGTGGTTGCACTGTTTTATCCCCATGAAGATCTTTACTTTTTGGATCAGTTCAATAAATTGGTAGTTTTACAAATGTGATCAGGAGATTCTGTCCAAGTGTCAAGCAAAAATCTGCACTTAGAAAGCATTTTACTAAGAGAAAAAGAAAGCATTTGAGTTTATATTTTTAGCACACAGCTTTTCAACTTCCTCCATTCTTGGGTTAGAATATACCCTGAGAGCCAAGGGACTCCCATGTGCAGCTCAGGACACAGTTTATCTGCAATGATACATCCTAAATGTCTTGCTGCCTTTTGTGTGGTAGAAATTAAACGCAAGGTTTAGAATGTTCCCTCTCTGCTTTAATGGAAGTTAGATCAGTTAGTATTCTTTAGTATCCATCTAAGATCCTGTGGGCGGGGCTGTAATTTGATAAAGTTAGCAACAAGGGTACATATGTCATAGAAGGGCTGATGTCTTTGGATGGGGTTAACACTTTGAAATAATTTGTGTTCTTATAGTGTCTTTCTTAAATACTGACATGGTTGCACTTCTTTATCCCCATGAAGATCTTTATTTTTCAGACCAGTTCAATAAATTGGTAGTTTTACAAATGTGATCAGGAGATTGTGTCCAAGTGTCAAGCAAAAAAAAAATAATTGCTTTTAATTCTTATGTTTTTTCTAAGATGTAAATAAAGAATAACATCATTACCAACCTATAGTTAAGATTTCTTTTTGTTCAGTGAAAATTGCTTTTGCCTTAACTAAGTGAACTACTTAGAAAGTACTTTGAGAGAATTGGGATACTGCCAACTAATAAGGTCCCTATTCTGTAATCTTTTCTCAAGAATGTAAGCTATGGAAGTGCTAGGAAATTTTAAGTAGCTTCCTCTAAATTCTGAAGTTCCACTTTAGCTGTTGGAATGATTTTACCATTTTGTTGCAATAGTCACCTACACAGTAACTAGCAGAAGTAATGGTCAACAACTGTAACTCTGTGTATTTTTATCAAGTAATTTATACCACATCAGCATATGACAACAAAGAGTAAGGATTACAAAGTGCAAGTTGGTAAGGGTTCCCTTACATTTGTAATGTGCAAAAAATGAAAGCAGTATGCAAATGATGAGTATTATCAGCATACAATCCATTTCAAAAGGGGAATACCATTGTACTATACATAGTACTCTATTGTTCAGATTGAGAAATATCACTGAAATTGAATAAGAAGGGTTTTCCTTTCTGTAGAATTTTCTCCTTCAACCATTAAACAGATCTGTTTTCTCTCACAGAGCAGTACAGCTCTGAGCTATATGCAAGAAAATACATAAGGCTAAAAAAGACAAGCAAATATGTTCCCTACAAAGGGAACATCTGTGTTATAATAATAAAATCACTCATATTTTTCAAAATCATTGGGACCTCTAGCAGTTTTTGCTTATGCTGGCAAGTTGTGGGACTGAGGTGTAGCATTGGAGTCTGTTCCTATTTCCTTTCTGCACAAAAGTATTCCCTTTGATGAGGTCAGTTTGCCTAGTGTCAGTGCCATATCAGGTTTAAGTAACAACATGTATTCCTACCTACCATAGGAGGAATTTGTCATGAGCCTCACAAATGAGATGTCCAATGAGGAAACAGAAGCATGGCAATGAAGCTAAAGTGTCTTCTATACATTGTTGAGTACATCTCCACAGGGCCCAACACTTCCATAGCTTGGGCCAAGGAGCAAGGCGCAGTAACATCATTTTTACATTGCAAGGAAACAACAGGAGCAGAACAGCACCACAGCTCTGTAACCAGGAATGTAAGACTCTGTCTATCTGCTACTGCAATATATGAGCTGGATGGTTTTGCAATAGGAAAAGTCATTCTCGCTTCTGGGTCCAATCTAAGTACTAAAGTTTGGGACCAGGCTGGAAGAGCTTGTTTGACAAAATGTGTTCGTCTCCTCCGTCCAACTAGACCAGATACTCTGTCAAATTTCTGGACGTGTATGGTTTTCCTCTGTAAATAGTGTACAGTCAAACTTGCATTAACAACTTTTAATGACTTTGTAATGTACTGTCCATAATGCATGTTGACATGCAAAATTGCCATGTCCATGTGGTATTGCTATGTGTCACTGGCAGTAGATGGGGATGACCTTTTCTTACCTCAAAGCCTGTTGTGGTAGATGGACTCTTATTGTTTTAACAGTTAATTACTTATGCGTCTGATATAATATTTATTTTCTGAATCACACCACTTTCTCATTAACAAAGAAGTCTTTCACTTCCCCCCCCCCCATTCTTCTGTTCAATAGAAATTCCTTTAATCCATTTCTAAGTGGTAAAGAACAATGAAAAATCCTCTACAGGAAACCTCCATTTTATGTAATGCACTGAAGATGGCACTGTAGTAACAACTTCACACTGTGAATGATCAGATATGCTTGTGTTTATTGCTGGGAATTTGTGATTTTTTTTATTTACCTTGGCTAACATAAAGCCAAATGTCAGATTAATACAGCACCACCTGACACTGCTACTGTAATTAAGGCTGGAGAAATGTTTCTGTCACTTAGACTTATCTGCAAGGAGATTCCAATTCAACCCAAACTACAAAGAGTAGTTCATAGTTGATCTTAGCAGAAAGTTGTGTTTGTTTGTTTTGTTAAAAAAAACAAAACTAGGAAGGTAACAAAGAAAATAATTTCTGTTAAGGATACCCCTTCTCCATGTCTGTAACCTTTACAGGCCATATTAAGGCACATTAACACTGCAGGCAGGTCTCTAAACACCTAACAGACCACAGGGCTGGGCTTTATGGTATTGGTTGCACTATGCAAACCTTGCAAAATTGACTTTCCTGTAGAGTTGGGAGGCTTTTATTCATGTGAAACAGGAGTTTCAAGTTAAAAAATACCAAGCAAAATGACAAAGAATGCCAGCGATAGGTAAAATTCACAATTAGGTTAATGATAATTTTTAGTAAGAATAAAGAAAAATAAGTTTAAACTGGCAGTTATATAGGTCTGAAAAGATGCTTTTATCCATTTCTTAACCCATTCTTAATTTTAAGTCCTTCACTCATATCAGGTGGGAGTTTTGGTTTGTTTTGAAGTATAGGAGTAATTGGGCCCCTGTGCAGTAATTACTTCTCACAGCTAATTCAAATCATACATAGACCTAAGTTATTTTGGAGGGGATTAAAATGGAAAGCTTACATTCTTTTTAGGATTTGCTGTGCTCTTCAGAATTCAGGGGAACTGTTTGTGTGAGCTGTCACTGTAAGGATTTTTTTCAGGTGTCTAGAAAAAAAACATAGAATTTAAAACCCCACTGATTTCTAAGAGAGACAGCAGCTGCCCCAAAGGATCTAATATTTTCTGTCAGCAAGCCAAATTTGGGGGAGGCTGACTTTTTCAAAACTCCCAGTATATATGTACTTACATACCAGGCTGCAGAAAGAGAAGTGCTTAGGCTGTTTGAGAGGGGCTCAGCTTTTCCGTCTGTCAGGGGAAAAGCAAAGCCAGCTGGGTATTGCATGGCTTTAGAAAAGTGTCTGTAAAAGGCCCAGGGGTCTCTTCCAGCTAAAGGGCCTGACCTCAAAGCCACTGAACATCCCTTCCTGTGGGCTGTTCGATCTGGCCTGTGTGCTTGTTCCTTCTCCCAGCAGGGATTTTTTCAGAAGTAGCAGCCTTAGCCACAGTGTGGTGTGTGGGAAGAAAAACAGCACTTGCTTTGCTTGGAACTGGCTGTGCTGATCGATTAATGAGCAGTGTTAACCTCCTCAGGTTGTCTTCACTCTTGTTCCTCAGTGGCAAGTATGACAGACATACAGGGCATGGGCAGAGGTGTTACATGAGAGGCTTGTAGCAGAGACACAAAGAAATAGACAGAGAGATGCTTGTTTGGGAAACTGGATCCAGCCATATTGCACATCAGCACTAGAGAGTACAAACCAATGTGGGGATCACTCTGGCCAAAAGCTCAGCTGTTAAACCCCAGCTCTGCAGGGTCGTTGTAGCTGCAGAGCCCAGGAGCTGCAGGGACTCAACTGCAAGTACTTTCAGGAGTTGGGGTCTTTCCCCCTCACAGATCAGGCATTTCAGAAGTCCTTTGTGTAGAGATCTTCAAAGATACGGGAGTTAAATAAGTAAATATATTTAGTGCCTTGATCTTGGAATAAATCTGATAGTAGCTCTTTAATTAACTCAGCAGGGTGCTCCTCTCTACACACAGTACTTCCCAGCTGCCTGAGCTCTTCATCCTCCTCAGCCTCCCCTCCTCAGCCTGCTCAAAACTTCACACCAAAGCTCTGCAAAAGAGAATGCTGATTTTGTTCTGGTGGGAATGAAATCAGGATTTAATGGTTTCTCTGTGCGACTGCAACCTCTGACTACAGTAAAAATAAATGTGGGTGGTGGAGAAAGAGACTCATGGTAAGGTAAGGGGTATCTGAGAGATGCTGAAGGAGAAGCAGAAACAACGTGGATTTGGAGGTCTAAAGGTGGAAGTTTTGCTTAGAAGTTACTTTGGGACCGTGGGATTACTTAGAAGCCTGTGAAGAACGTAGCAAGGAAATTAATGAGTTAGGTGCGAACAGGCTGAGCTGCTACAAAGCTAAGCACTATAACTTATGTAAACTTTTAGAGATCTCTGTAATGCATTGGCCATTAATATTTAATTTACCACTTATTAAATATTTAATTTTGTATAGTTCTTTAATGGAAAGGTGATGGATTGTGTTGTCTACAAGAACCTGCATATAAAGATCTGGCAGATTTGTCTTTTGAAAAATAATTATATCCAGTTAAAATGCATTATGACGAGATTAGTTGTGTACAATTGTGTTGTCTCAGTTTAGAAAAAGGCAGGAATAAACACCAGCAGGCAGTATTTGTATTGCAAAGGGAGACTTGCTATGAACCTGCAGCGAAACTGCCACTTGGATCTTCACTACCCCTATCATCATCATCATCGCACAAAAGCTGAGCTGTTTCCTTCTATCTCCCATGGCTGACAGAGAAGTGATTATGTGAGGAGTTGAGATATTAGTACAGGCTCTAGTTCAAAGAAGACATAGAAGCTGTGCAGTGTCCTTGTGCTCCCCCCCCACTGATGGTCAGTAGTGTTGTCTGCACCCCCAGGAATTAAGGCTTTCACCTCTGTGCCTCCTTGGGCCTTGGGCCACTCTAATATCTTAGAGGGTGAAGCAGCCCAAGACACAAGCCAGTGGAACAGAAACACTGTCAAAAAGCAGTGTGTGTAATCTTTCCCTTCTATTTTTTTCATGAAAATAGTGTGTGAAATCTCCATGACACGGTCTCTTTCCTGTTCTGTGGTCACATGTGGCAATCATCTTCACTCACTATGTCCCATTCCACACGCACAAATCCTGGCAGATCTTGAAAGCAATCTCTCTCATTTCTCAAGCCACTGACTGTGCAACAGACCATGAACATACTCTTCCAGGAGTTTTTGCTCTTAATCCAGCAAAGCACTTTCTTGGGTCCTTAATAGTAAATTTAAAGTTAAGCATTTGTTTAAGCACTTCGCTAAACTGTGTTTTGCCGAATATCTGCCAAATGAAAACAGATGGGCTAATTTGCTCTGATGTTCTTCCATAAGCCTTCAGGAGAGCTGCAGCAGCAGCAATCTTGATGAAAGGTGTACTCCAAAGCAAGCGAGGGGCAGAGCTAAGCAATTCCAGGCCACAAGATGGCTCTGAGTTCCCTGAGAAGCTGTAGATTTGGGGATCGTGCTTCTCCTCCTCATCCCTCCTCTTCCAGGGAAGAGCACTACCCTTTCTGCGAGGAGTGTCACCTTGTCTAGTCATCCCTAGTGTCGAGTACCTAAAAGAAACAGAGCAAAGGAACAGCAGTCTTCCTCCATTTGTCAACAAGAAACAGCCATAGCTGGGTTAAACACAGTGATCAGGGCTCTTCTTTCTGTTTTATCATCCAGTCTTTGCTGTAGGATGTTTGCTCCCCTTATGATGGCATTTCTGTTGAGCCAGAGGGGGCACAAACTGGTGATGGATTCTTAAAACTGTTCCCTTTTACTAAAGAGCAGCCAGTATAATTATACTGCCATGCTGTGGGATTGAAGGATTTTGGAGACAGATATATTACAATTTGCTATAAAATGTTGACAACAGTCCGTCACTCAAGAAATAATGTACTAAGTTTAAGGCTTTGCATTATGTCACATAATTAACTATTAAATAATGGCTTATAAATCATATTAATGAAACAAATTATTATGTCATGTTCAAGTGCCCTGACTATAGTATAAGGTCTCAGAAAGGCATATGATTAAATATAAGGTGGTCCTAAGGAAAAACAGCAAGTGAGCTGAGAAGCTTTAACATATTCCAAGAGTAGGCTGAATGAATACTGCATTGGCAGTATTTATTGTTCCAGTATTTTATTTAAGGGGGCTTTTGAGTGGTTTGGTTTTGTTTCTGTAATGGATGATACTTCTGCTATCCACAAGGAGTCTAGCTTGCTACCAAAATCTGCCTGTTTATAATAGTTTTAATGTCAAATGTAAAAATACATGGAAGAAAGGAAGGGTGGAATTTGGACTTTAAAATGCCTTTCTCATGAATTATTTATACTATTTATTCTGCAAGATCAAATAGTGTTTTCAAAAAAATTATGACAGGGAATGCACTAGAGATTTGAGAGGCTGGATATGAACAACAAATCTTTGCTAGGAAAGGAAAAACAATGAAAACCTCTCCAAACCTCAAACAGAAAGTTTGCCTAAGAAATATCAAAGATCAGTGTTGTGAGACTGTAAAAATGCAGTCCCAAATCTATCATTTTATTTTTATAGCAAGGTGCTGTCAAATTCTGCTGTGATCCAAGACTAAACAGCAATTTGCAAAATGGGGTGGCAGAACACAGATCATTTTCATTTTTAGCACACCATAGCCTGCAATGAGCTACTGCATGTGTTAGCATCTGTAAAAACAGTGAATTTCAGCCTCCTTTACAGCACTTTATTCTCTTTAGGTACTTAACTCTGATATGCAAATGGTGAAGACCCTTGTCTTAATACATTTGGAAGCAAAGGGTATGTTACGGAATGTCAGTCTTGTCCACCTTCAGTTTGTGTAACTACTTAGAGGAAAGTAGTGGACATCTTTCTAAATGTCAGTGGATGATGTCTAATGGGGAAGGAAAGGGGTGCAATAGGTAAAAAAGAAAAAATAACACTTTTTGTCTGTTTGTGGAGTTTAGGCAATGTTGAATTTGACTTCTCAGGAAAGCCTGACCTGAAATGTCTGGTAGAAGGCATAGAAGATGTCCAGGAAAGTGCTTGTTGCTCTGAATTCATACAGACATTTCAATGGAAGGGAAGTAGAGCAACCGCTGTGTTGCCTTAGAAAAACCAGGAACTCTGTCCTGTTTCTTTTATGTGCTTTGCCAATACCGATGCTAGCATTAGCACTAACTCTAAAGCAGATCCTGCACTATTTGCTGGAAATGGTGTGTGGAAACTGACATTCTGCAGAGGGTACAACTGAGGGGCAGGAACAGAGAAAGTATTTATTTTGGGGCCATGTAGACCAAACCTTGCCAAATAAAAAATCATCAAGGGAAACATGCCTGCTCCTTGATGTCATCAGTAATACACCGGCTTGTATCTTGCAGGATAATCAGCCTTTGGGCAATTCTTAACACCCAGGAGCCCACTGCTCCAGAAATATTACCAGCCTTCACTATGGGGCTGGAGAAGGATGTCCTGGCCCTCACTATCAAGAAACATGGAGACCTTCTGATATAATCTCCTGCATCTGCTGGAGTCAGCAGAACTCCACTGACCCGAGTAGCCCAAGGATGACTTTTGCCAATGCAGCTAGGCTACATGGTGTCACTGATGTTCATGGAAGTGCAATTGGTAGAAGAACATGTATATAATTTTTTTTTTTCCCAGGGGATACCATGGAAAGATGATGTGAACTTAGAAAATGCCTCATACTAGCTAAAGCCTGTTCCTCTCCCCTTTTCTTGCTTACTCTGAATATAAACAGAGACCAGCTGCCTAATTTATTCAGATACTCAGATTTGTAATTTAATGACATCTCCTTGTCAACTATGGTAGACTCTGGTTCAGTCTGGTATTTGCTGCTGCACCAACTCTCACTGGCATAAAAACTAGCAAACAAGCAGGATGTAATTCAAGAGCTCTTTACAACCATGGATACCTAAATGATGCATGAGACCAGTGTTTACAAAGTTTAGTACATTTTTTTCCAGAAATGGGAAGCATGGATTGCAAGTTCTCCCTGGGAAATAAATGCACAAGTTGAAAAGGAAAAGTAAAGTTCTTCTGCTTTTATGAAATAGTGTTCTGTAGTATGTTCTACTTTCAACTGTTGTGGCTGTAGTAGATGTTGATGGCTGTGGATTTGTGGCTTTCATGGCCACAAAGTAGACTTTGATGGCTGAATTTCATATTTAATGTCATGTAACTAGTGGAACAAGTTGTGGGCATAAAAGTTTGTCTTCATAGAGGCTATTGTACCAGGTAATGAGTTTATTTGGAAAAAAAAAATAAATCATCTCTATAATATGAGTGCTAGATGCTCCAGTTTCCTTTATTTTAAGTGCAAATCATAAACTATCCCACAACAATTATATTTAAAGCAAAAATAAATGCCTGCATATCTTGCCCTTTATCTTCTAGTTGCATTGTATTTTACCTCCTATGCTGGTTGTATTTTAACACAATTCCCTAACTAAGGCAGTTTGCTAAGGATATCTTTCATTTAGCATTAGTTTCTTGAGATTTTTTTTTTTTCTTCTCAGACAAAATGACTGGTTCTAGGATCAACAACTGCCATCTGTTTCTTCCTGTACTACTTCAGAGTACAACATACTGTTGCCTCAGTTTCTACCTCCCAGGTTAATGCCATCTTCAAAACATTTTGTTTCAAGCTAGGTTAGAAAGGATGCCCAGCAAAGACTATAAAATTCCTCAGCAATAAGTAAAGATGCAGAAAAAAAACCCAACTCAGACCTTTCAGGAAAAAGTCACACAAAGCATCAGATCTTTTAAGTGTTCTGATGCTTTCTCAGAGAATGATCAGTATCATCATGACCTGTTGTGATTTTTATCTAGAGCTGGAAAAACATGGTATGGGGGCAGAGAATGGATAAAAAATATGTATCTCAGGAAACATATCTACAAACTAAACATTAAAATGTTTTTCTCTGCAATAAGTTTTAAATCATTTTTAAGAATTTATTGCTGAACCACTGGAAAATATATCATTTTTCATTGCTGAAAACCAAGTTTCAGGTTCATATGTATGCAAAAGTCTATAGGGAAAATATTAATGAAATTTAAGATTTTACACATTTTTCCAGAGCTTGAAGAAAAACCAGACAACAAAAGGCAGTCCTGAAAAATTCTAATAACAATTCAGTATTTTACTGATTTCGGTAAATACAGATGACAGTTTCCTCATCTTACCTAGCAAAATCCTCTAAGGTGAGCAGAGGTCGACACTCTGAGGACTTGAGGGCTATTCTTGAATTTATGGCATGTTCCTTAATTGCTTGTTCATGTTCACAACTTTACATTGTATGCTTTTATCTGTATTTAATTTGATATGGAAAAGTGTATGAGCTGCAGCCACAAAAGTCAACTGCTTCAAGACATTTGATCAAAGCTAGAACGGTAGTAGCTGGAGGCCACTACTCGCAGTAGCTGCAGGAGATGGTTCTTTTTCTTGTTCCAGTCCTGGGCATGTTATTTTACAATTTGCTTAATTTACATGTAAATAGGCTGTGATCTGAGAAGGGGGTAAAAGATGAGGGATTGTTGGACAGTTGCTCTTGATTTAAAAGCATGACATTATCTTAAAAAAAAAAAAAATTATTTTAAACTAAAGCACCAGTAGACAGAAATTCCTGTTTTCTCCGGAAACCAGCCAAAGACTTGATTCAAAACTTTTTATGGAGAAGAAAGCTTTCCCTTAGCTTTATTGGCCTTTTAGAAAATCCCTCTGTTTGGTTAAATACCATATGATCAGCAGCTCTCTTTGACTTGGAATTACACCAGGGCCTAAGGCAATTTGCAAGCTCCCTGACAGATGACTGTAGTGCGTAGGAGGTGAGCACTCACATGTACACTAACCTGCAAACCCATGCACAGTGGTGAAACCTGTTTTCACAAAATCTACCCTGCCATACAAGCATGACGAGTGTAAAGATTTCTAAAGAAAGCATTTACTTCACAGCTGTTTTTTGTTAATCTGTGCCATATAAACAGTGCAGCATTATATAGCACATGGCTACTGCTTGCTTAAGAGCAAAGTGAACTCCACAAAATAAACAGAGCTATGAACTTGGTGGGAAAATTGTCCTTGTAAAAAGGCCAGCATTTGATCCTTGCTACTGCAGCTGACTTACTAATAATATTCACTAATTCACTAGCTAAGCAAGTAACCATCCTGATGATGTACCTTTCCCACATTAGTTTTGTTTCTGTTAGCTTTGCTACCATGACCAAGATGTCAGCTTAGCTTCCAAATAGCATTTTCGTGTTAGATTTTTACAGATGATTTCAGTTTTACTATTACACCCAACAACTTGAAGCCAGTGACAGCACTACTTAGGTGCTTTATGCTGTATATAGCAGTGTGAGGAATTCACAGTAAAAGTACGTTCCTCTGCAGTACTTACCTTTAGCAGGCAAGTGATTCAGGTTTAGGTAAGGAACATCACTTTGAACATGCTATTTTCTTTTTTTTTCTTCCCACTGTCACAGTAGAACTGTAATATGCCTAATATATGGCGTGCTACTAAGAATATTATAATAATGGTTGTTTATATTAAAGCTTCTTTGTGATGGATCTGAGTTATTTTGTAAGAAGCTTACATTTTATTAATCTAAACCAATAACACCAACAAATACCCCTATAACTTTCAAGCCAACCTCAGTATGAAAAGACACTTAAGTCTTATAAATCAGAAGTCAATTAATTATTTAGGTCTCAAGTTTTTAGGTAAATCTTGCTTTTTAAAAGATAACTTTTGAACGGTTGACATTAACAAAATAGAATTCTTTGATAATCATGTAATCCCTGAAGCTGATACTTATCTATACATCCTACATTTAACTGTACAAGGGACATTCACCCATCCATGTAGCTAGATTCTCCCGGAAGCGTCTGTGTTAAGTATGAAGAAGGAAACCTGTGTGGTCAGACTTAAGGGGGGAGGGATGGGTTGAAGATGATGTTTGGCTCAGAGCTCCCACATGGTCCCTGTTGCTGTGGAAACGACAGCCTTTGCAGTGCCTATTGCATATATATATGTTCAGGAGAGCCATCTCTTCTGTATGGCATTAGAAGGAGTCTAAAACAAAGATGATCAATTAAGGTCCTGTGCTATGAGGAGAGAATGTAGACAATAATTTAAACTGTGTGCTGAAAAAAGAAGTAATGAATCAACCTTTTATGCAGTGACATATAGTTACATCCAGATGCCATGCTGTGCTTCTTGGGGAGAAGAAGAGAATGATAAAGATGGATCTGTGCTTTTAAACTCAATTGCTTACAACCTTTCACATGTCTTCCTTATCCTCATTAGTGAGCCAATCAATACATAATACTCCCCCTCCATTCATCCACTACATTGTGAATAAGATCATATTATATGATTATTTCTTAAATTAACAAGGCTCAAGCTCTGAGAAGTGGATTCTTCCACTTAAAGCACATTTCCCTTGGCTGTTTGCAGTTTGTTTGTATGAGTAACTGTCTGATTGTTACCCAGGCAACTAACACAGGCGTGAATTTGATTAGATACAGTTTCACAGATGTGGGCAGTGTTTCAAGCATTGTTTGGTGTTCTTGTGGGAAAGAGAATTCAGTTACTTAACTTTTAAGAGTTTTTGTTTGAAGGACAGCAAGGAAAAAAGCAAAGATCTTAAAATAATCCTATTTAGTTGGGGTTATCTCACCTTCTAGTTACTATTTATGTTTGGTAAATGGTTTCTACATAAAGAAAAATGTGGAAAAATGGTACATAAAGAAAAATGTGGAAAAATTCCAGTATTGACAGCAGACATGTAAAAGTACAAGAATTTTTATTGTCTTCACTGAAGCAGATTAGATTATTATAATAACCTAGAAGTTAACAACATTAAAATGTGAAGACTGTTTGGCCATATTCTAGTATTAAGAGTACTGGGAACATATTTTGATGCTTAGCTATGCACGGCCTGTCTTGTGAAGAGGCAGTATGGTATTTTAACTGATAGCACCATTGTGCTCAATGTGTTTATTTCTCCAGTGGAACTTGCAGATGCAAATGTCTGTGGAATGTGTAGCTAGAGGACAGTGGTTTGACATTCTTCATGAGCTCTCCTGGTGAGCAAAGCTCACTTTTTTTTTCCTGTTACAAAACCAGAAGGGGGAAGTAAACTTTGGAGTTAAAATAAAATTAAATAAGTTTAATTTAATAATACCAATACTGAGCATTTCAGATTTCAGAATGCAATTTTGTTTTGTAAAGATGTAAGTCTACATGGTAATGTTCAGCTTAGTTTCCAGGTACAAAATTCAGGGGAGTTGAGATTTTATGTTCTGTTTCAAGATGAACTCTAGAAGAAACAAGATTAACTATCTAACTGTGATCACTTGTTTGGGATAACAATGACCTGCAGGCTGGGAGCTGGCAACAAGCCTTCCCCCACTGTAGATTCTGTAACCTTGAGAGTTTTATGCACTTTCCTGCAAAACTACATCAGAAGCACTTCTTGTGAGCAAATGAACTTTTCTTTTATGCCCTCATTCTTGAAAATTAATGATTTGGCTGCCAGTGGCACTATGATTTATACGTAATCTGTGATTTTATAAGACTAACCTTTTAAGGAAAAACAACTCATTATGAAATTGTCCATGTCTCTGTGAGTGACTTATTTGCTAGCACTTTTGATTATTTGGCAAACTCCAACCAAATTTGCAAATATCAATTAATTTGATAGCACAGAGAGATGTGGAAGATGTTAAGTTCCTAGTCATTCTGTTAAAATTAGAAGCTCAGTAAATGGAAGAGCCTTTAGTGAGAGAAAAACAGGGAGTACTCCATTGCTGTCATTGAGTTTATAGAAGCCATATAACCAGTAACCCTTCAGGCAACTCCTCGCCTGCATAGCACGAGGCAGAGCTAGCATCATGGCAGGATGGCTGGTTTAATGTAGAATATAGCAGGATAACACAGAACATGTCTGTGGACAAGAAGGAACTACTGTCAGAGAGGAGAATACCAAGGGGGGCTGGAAATGTGCAGGACAGAGCCACTGTGGTAGACCTGTGGGGAAACAAGAGTTATTGGGGGAGATGGGGTGGGGGTGATAATAGGACAGAAATTATCTGGAAGCCAGATAGTTTCTGCTGTTCATGAGACAATTTGTTTTACCACATCATTTGGCTATGATTTGATCCTGGTAGTCTGTAGGGCAAATGAAAGAAGCTGTTACACATCAAAATTTCATTAACGGAATGACTCAAGCTAAGCTGAATGGCTCTTGAACTGGGATCCCGTTTGGCAAAAACAAGTAATAAGGGATCAAAAAAGAGGAAGAATAATTGAGAGTAATTAAAAATCCATAATCAGAAGCCTAAATTTCTAATGTAGCTCAACCTTCTTGATTGCTGGTCATTTAGAGGTGCAGCCAGTGAGCAAAAGAGATTTGAGACTGAGGTGCGATTTTTTACTGAAAGGTTTAGAAGATATGCTCAACAATATAGTTTAAAATGTAATATTTCCTTCTTAGGTTTCCGAAAATAACATAGCTACTTATAACTATGTGTTCTGATAAAGGTAGCTCTTTTTCTGAACCTTATCAATACAGGCAGATGTATTTTTTTCTGCAGATGTGTTTCTTACTCACTGTTATTAGTTGAAAAAGTGTGAGAATAACTTCTGTCCTTCCAGCTGATTGCCAGTAAGTATTAATCCTCTGTGCTTTGTAATCAAATGATATTTTTTCTGTGCCTAAACTAGGTAAGCAGAATCATTTTTTAATAAGACAATTGCTAGGATTGCACACTTTCTGAGTTTGCAAAAAAATCTTGCTCCGTGAATAACTAGGAAATTTGCAGATTCCTATTTCTATATTTATATTTTTTTTTACAAGTTTATATTTGAACAAAAAAAAGAGTCATCTTCCAGTGCAAGCATAGTCAAAAACCTGTTTACATGACTGCTAGGAAGTAAGACAAATACTGAAACCTTTACTCTTCTCTACAGAGTTAACCAGCCTCTCAGTCTCACATTGTTGCTTTCCATTTGCCTAAGAGCAGGTACCAATTGTGGCTCTTTGACCATTTTTGACCCTGTTAAAAGAGAATGTGTTATTTGAAATGAAGGGGGGGAAGAGGAATTCAGACAATTCAATACAATTTCATCACCTAGTAAATGTAATGGGAGTGGATTTTGCTTTCTCATTTGAATTCAAAGTACAAACTTCTCTTTGTACCAAGGTAATTATTCTGGTTTAAATATCCTCATGCACTAGGAAATACACACATGCACAGAGCCCAAGTTGTGTAAATGCAAGAAAAAAAATAGATCCTTTTTATTATTTTTTTTTATTTTTATTTTTCCTCATCCTCTGGACTGTCAGATGAAGCACCATAAGGGGACTCGAAAACCTCCATTTCTGTGTAGCTAGGTGCTGTTTCTACAGGGTGGCTGTTAGTTTGAATTCACAGAAATGGACTCAGATAAAGCATGATAAGTCACATGCTAGTGATGGTTTATGTCCTCTAAGAAATGAACAAAGAAGCCCTGTCAGGGCTGTAGATCTGATACGTGCTAATCGTACTGAGCAACAGATCACATTGTTGTAAATGTAAGGATACACGGGCAAAAGCTTGTCAGTCCTTATAAATTTTCAAGCTACATAGAGGGAAATGGTGCTTTTCTTGTGTGTTAAAATTCCCCTCCAGAAAGAAAATTCAACTCATACATTTTAATAGTAGCAATAATAATACTGGTTTATATAGCAGTGTTTTAATAAGCATAATATATATGTTTGATGTGAGCATATACAGATCTAGAAACATTAAAAATACCAGAGAATAAAACAGCTGGAGGTTGTTCCTGAGTAGTTCAAATGCTCAGGATACCAGACAATTTCACAGGAACGAGAGCTCACTAACACCTTGAATTTAAGTAGCAGCATAAATTTCCCAGTATTTAGTCTTTAATATAAACTGCTACACCCTCAGCAACAGCCCTTCCCAACTCACCCTAGCATCCTGAGCAGAGGCAATACGACAACTGCATTCTGCCAGCTTTACACAGGTTCACCAGCACTATTAAATTTGGTGGAGTTAGTTGGATAGGAAACTCTTCATCCTAAAAATGCTTCAATATAACCAGCTCAAACATGATATACTGTTGTCATCCGTAAATTCACTTTTACCTGTATGGTGTATCACCTATGTAGGAATGTAAAAGCTAAAGTATCAATGTGACAAAATACAGATCATAGCCATCAAGAATTTTTCTGCTTTTGACTTCAAAACAAACAAACAAACAATTAAAACCAAAGCAAAACTATGAAAATCAAATGATAAGGTCTTTTATACCAAAGCCCTGAAGAATTCCAAGATGTTATACAAATATGTTGTAATTAAAAAAAAACAAAACAAAACAACACCATAAACAAACCAACCAACCCAGAAAACAGAAAATAAACTGCTGCAAGTATATGGTTGAATAGTTCCTTCACTAGCTAAAAACCACAAAGAAATGAACTGGTATAGGTCCAGAATCTATGTATCTGGATGTACACCCTCTGTTTATATTGTTGTACTCACACTTCTGGATTAAGATGAGGTTGTGCTACCCAAAACCACGGGAAAATAAGATTGTCCCAAATTGCTCAGCCTTTCTTGAAGTAACTGAGGAAACGGGAGAATGTGCTCATACTATGCATGTATTTTGTCCTTTTTTTAAAAAACAGTTTGGGTGTCCCTGAGGATCCAGAGTTTCAGCAAAAGTTTGACCACTTTTCAAAAGAACTGTGGGCACCTAGACTCAGATACTCAAAGTGCTTTAAGTAGTTGTAAATATCAAGCACTTATCTTTAAAAGTGGCCAGCAGACCTTTGAAAATAGGGCTATATTATTAATTAGTCTACTGTTTTATAACAGTCAGAAGTTACATGGATATCAGTTTTCTCTTAAATGAGCAGGTCTGCATAGTAAGCTCTTGTAGTTCCACAGTGCACACATAATGTCACCTGCCACTGCAGCCTGCCTTGAGTTCACTGCCACCACTGGGCAGCTGGGCCAGCTAGAACAGGAGCTCCATACCTATGGACCAATGTGCCACCTCTGCAACAGAGTTATTCCAATGGTTCAGGTTCTGAGATGCATCAGTGAAGATGGAGCTGTGCAAGAAGTTGCCTTTTCTCTTAGTTACTGATTAAAGCATAGGCATGAGGTGGGACTGGCTCCACTGATATCAAGCTCTTGTGCTCACGTGGTGTTACTGTGAGACTGAATTACCCACGTGCTGTCAGACTTGCAGTTTTGGGATTTGCATACATGTGAAACAGACTAATTTGTTACAGTAAAAATAAATTGAAGCTTCACAGTCCTGACATCTTCCCTCTACATGGCATGGTATTTGGGCACTGTAATATCTAGACTGATAACAATGCTGTTACACCCAAAAGAACAGTAAAGGCAGCCTCAGGCTGTAGAAAGGACAATTTCTAACTCATTGGGGAAAAAGAAAATAAAAAGAGAATTTAAGTTGCTCTTCCTGGAGCAGAGGAAGTCTCTCAAAAAGTCAAAATGTACAGCCATTCAGCTGCATAGTGCTTGGGAACTTTCTGATAAAGACAAAACTATTTCAACTAAAAATGTTTACATATTTAAAACTTGTATTAATGTACTTTTCCTCATTTATGTATTAAACTTGATCCTAACAGATTACACTTTAGATTCTGTGGTAGACTGGAACTGTATTTCTAAAAGGAGTAAATGATATATTGCTTCAGGGTTGCTGATATCAATAGTCTGTTCCACTTCTTAAGCAAGAATTGTAAGTCTATATGCTGTTTCACTGAAACTATAACATATTGTCTTCCCCATAATGCATTGCATTTCTAATTTCATTTGGAAAAAAAACCCACCTAACAACAAAAACACCAAAACCAAATCTGATTGATAGAAGTCCACACTGTTCATTGTAACTAAAAAAATTACTTCTCTGCAGTGGCCAGAGAAAGGAATTTTTTATAGCTTTGAATTAAAAAATCTTAAGTACTTGAATTTGGGAGAGCAAAACTACTTGAGTAACTTTCTCTGGTTCTACTCCAAATCCAGATCTGTATCATGCTTTCCAGTTTCAATTTATTCAGGATGGTAAGTATTTTGATACATAGATAAAATTGCTCTGAGGTTTGTATTTGTCTAACCATTTCCTTTTATAATAAATTCTCTAGATATTTATTTGCAGGGGTATTAATATGGGGTTGTTGTTTTTTTTTTTTTTCTGCAAGAAGAAGCAGCTATGGAAATCAGCCATGAATATGCCAGAAAGTGAAATATAAAGTAATAATTTCTGTGATTGTTATAAATGGATTTGGTAGTATGAAAGATACAGGATTGCACTGTGTTGGTGGAAAGTGAGGGGATTTCTTTAGCAGTGCTGGCACTGCATATGGCAATATTTGAGAAACATCCATATCTTAGGTTGTTGGTGTCAGTGGAGCCATATTCTCTTTCAGTAGTCATGAATCTTTCCTAATTCATGTGATTAATTTGTCCAGCTGCCACTCGGTTTTATTATTGCTATCTCAGATGCCTGCCTTTATTCCTCCTTTGCCTCTTCCTCTTGTATAGCTCTCAAAAAAAAGTAAAAAAAAAATAGAAGAGTAAAACCCTAGAAGCAATAGATCAACATAAACAGCATGGAGGGGAAAGTGGTAAGTTTAATGAGGAGAGGTGGTGGAAATTGGTTTCATTTACAGTGCAGGTAGAGAGAATATTGAAGAAAGGATAAAAGTTCACTTGGTCATCATTTGGTTTAGTGTCATCCATCTTATGATCATTGGATGGTAAATAGTTCAGCAAAATAGTGCTACTGTAAGCAATGACTGTAGACAGTAGAAGTTTAAAGGAAGGCAAGTTAGTGCCCTCAGGCTGCAATCTTTCTCTATTTTTGTAGTGCTTTCCCTATATGTTGTTATCTGTTCCTGTTTGTGGGTTTTGTGTTGGTTGGTTGGTTTGGTCTTTTTTTGTTTTGTTTTGGGTGGTTTTGTTTCTGCTTTTTGTTTGTTTGTTTGTTTTGGTTTGGTTTTTTTGGGGGGGGGGTGTGTTTTGTTTTGTCTTGTTTTTCATAGAGGAAAGCAATGTGTATTTATTGCTTTACTCTTCCACCTCTAGAACAGAAAACTCAAGCAAGATTTTTGTTATGACTGCAGGCTACCATTTGCAAACTGCTGGTTATCACAGTGTATTGTAACCTCAAGGTACCTAGAGGAGTTTCAATGGAAGTTTGTTTAAAGCCTTGAAATGTGTGTATCTTAACGACCGTACTGTATAGATATAGACGAAAAAAACACAGGTAATTTTTCAATCTAGCTCTGCTTAAACTAGAGCACATAAACAGCAACTGAGATTAGAGTGCAATTTTTGTTTTCTAAAGCTGTGCAGTAAAGGTCATCTATTTCCCAAACAGCTTTCAGTCAAAACGTTGGAGTCAGTAGGTGAAAAAGAAAGGGTAATTATCTGCAATTTCAAGGCCCTGTGGTCTAGGCCAGTTTAATGGGAATCTTAAGAATTGAAAAAGATATATGAAAACCCACAGTTTCTTTGGAAACCCCTTTTGTATTAGTCACATACTGTTTTCCTTATACTAACTTCCTATAGACTACTTTTAATGAATATTTATGTTAGAGAAGACTTCAAATGTGAAAACTTTATATGGTGCCACAGAACAGAAAAGATGTGCATCTTTCTGATGTACAGTTCCTGGCACAATGTATTAGCTAAAAAGGGACACAGAACAGAAATGGTACACATCCACCAAACCTCATAATAATCTTCCCCTCCTGTTCATAAACTTTTTAATAGTGGTAATGAGCAGTATGTGTTGGTGTGGCGGGGAAACGAGATTGTATTGTATTGAAATTGATGCAACTATGTGATGGGACCTATAAGAATTCCACAAGTTACTCTCTGCTGGAGTTCTAAAGAAAGGAGGGGCTAAGGTCTGCATGGCAATTCATACTTGTTTGAATTCATACTTCGGGTGTCTCTAAAAATATCTGCTTGTAAATGGAAGTCGGTGTTTTATAGTAAGACAAGTGCACTTGGAGTCAATTTTCCTGGAAGATACTTGTCAGGGCCTGAAAGATGTGGTTTATCTTGATTTCAGTAAGGCATTTGACACTGTCTCCCACAGCACCCTTCTGGCTAAACTGAGACAGTGTGGTCTG
>JANHFX010014046.1:10882-32684 GCA_027560015.1 Chloroceryle amazona | reverse complement strand
AACATTTAAAACGTTATGCTTTACCTTAAAAAAGCAATTAAAAAAAAAACACAAGCAAACCCCCCCCCCCCCCCCCCCCCCCCCCCCCCCCCCCCCAAAAAAAAAAAAACCTAAAAAATTTTTCTGTGCTTAATTCCCACTAAAATGAGTGGGAACTTAGAGGCAATCCTAAACAAACTGCTATGTTCACTCAAGTCAAGCAGTTCTATGATTTGGGTGTTAAAGCCAGAACTTCACTCATGTAAAGAATCAAAACAGAAGTGAAGTGAACCACCCTGAAACATCACAGGAATTGAAAAGGGAATGGCTGAAAAAAAATAAAATAAAATAAAATGCAAACTGCAGTCACTCTACAAAATTATTTGAGAAGAAAAACTCCCAAAGGAAGAGTTGTAATGATACTCGTATTTAACAATGCTGTTACAAGTTGTAGTAAATGGCCATGTACAAAACACACTCCACAATTCAGCTGTGTCAAAGACTATGAAGTGTATTTTGAATAGGATCAAGTCAGAATCATAAATATTTTAGAATGATTGACTAGAGGTAATCCACCATTACAGGATTTTGATCACAGAGAAAAAAAGAAAAATGCAATTTATTCAAAAGAAAAATTGTACTTTTACTTATTTGTTCTATTGCAGTTCATGCTGAATGCATCTTCTCTAGCACAAAAAATATAAAACATTTATTATCATGAGATAATAAAAATGAGATCATGAGATTGGAACTATTTCACATGACTTGTTGTCAAATATGAACTCAGTATCATTACAATTATTTTCTAGGTCTGTGGTACTGTGAAAACCTTTTAGCTGGAGCAGAACTCTTGCTTTCTTGAGTTTGCCTGTGTGTTTGGAGAATCTGTGAGGAGGGCTGGGGAGAAGGTGATGCTTGAGTTTGTGGACTTTGATCATTAGAATGAGATTCCTCTTTTTTTTCTTTCTGTCCTGGAGGTTTTTCCTTCTTTTTTTCTGTACCGCTGTAAAATAAAGTATAACATGGGGGAAAGGAAAAAAAAAAATAAAATAATGAGAACAAGCAAATAAATTAAAAAGGTGGGAGAAAACGTCCTCTGTGAAAAGATGGGAGAAGCATTTAACAACTTAGAATGATATACATAATCATCCAAAGAATGTTTTGGTTCTTTACTCACTCTCTTCAGATTAGTAGTTTGCAAAAATAATATTTAGTCACAAGCTTCAAAACTAAAAAGAGATGAGAGAGGCATGGAAGATCATTTACTTAATTTTATTGCGTAGCTCTAGCAAGTTTACTCTGATTTTAAAATTAATACAACTTTGATTTGAGTATGTCCTTGACTTGTGGGTGCTTCTACAGCATTCAAAGCTGTTGCATGTTGATGCCTGACATCCCTCGGGAAAAAAATAAAAATGAAAATCATCCTCTGGTTCAGCTCACTGACTACCTTACCATGCTGCCAGCCAAGGTTCAGTGCAAGAAAAAGGCAGGAGGATAACTTGCACTATCTTCAGTTAGCTTCAGCCTGCCATGAAACTATACCTCTCTCTGTATTTCTGGACATGCAGGGTACCACTTATCTTTATGCTGTCACCAAAAGAGTGAAATGTTGCTGCTGGTCTCTTGGTTCTCCAGGGCTGCAACAGATTTCAAAGGAAATCATCCCTGAAAAGTCTTCACTGTTCTGATCAGTAGTTGACTAACATCAGACTGTCTTGCCACTTCTTTAATGCCTTCAGTAATCAGCTCAGAGCCCAGCTTTTCATAGTGCTGTATTTATTAGATTAGCATTTGAAGCAGCTTTAATTACATGCCATTAACTACCCTCAATTCATTAAGTACCTAACCAAAGTTCCACTAACTAAACTGAAAGATTAATTAAAATGTTCTTCAATAAAACAGTATGCTTTGCAAGATAGTGTATTACACAAACAATAGCAGGACCTGAAAGAGAAGAGTATTCTGTAGTACACACTATTTTTTTTTTTTAGACGAGAAAGAAAACACCTTTCAAGATAAATTTCTCTGTAAATAAACAAAGCAAGATACAAACACCATCTAAGAAGGAAAATAAAATATTTTTTTCTTAAAGTAACCTGCAAAGTAAAAAAGTAGTAATACCTGTCTCCAGATTTCTATTCCCTTATACCAGCTTCCCCACCCTTCCCCAAACCCTTGTATAATATTTATTGTGTTCACATTTACTTTCCCACCAAACAATGAAAAGCAGTAAGACAATATCCAACATAAATTAATAAAAATGGGCCCCTGATTTCAATATAATATTCTTATGACCCTCTTCTCATTTCATTTACTATTTTGATTAAAGTATATGATCTACCACCAAGACAAAGCACTCAGTACTTCAATGAATTCAACTTTTCTAAATGCTTCCAAGAAACACTGAAGAACAGGTCAAAGAATGAAAAATAATATAAAAACCAAAATAAATTTATAAGGATTACTTAAGATTTCTTCTGTAAACCATACTAACTAGTTAATGTCAATATAATGCAAAGATACATTTTCTTTACAGAAAAAAAAAAAACAAACAACCCCCCCAAAAAAACAGTAAGAGCTTTCGCATTTCTTGGGGATGTATATATTATCATGAAGAACAAAACCTGAAGAACTGTGAGGTTTTGGTTAGTAATTAATAGCCAGAAGTCCTTAATTAATTAGAAGCATAAAAAATATTTTTGTATTTTTTAAACAGAAGACATGGTTTGTATTGCTGGATGTGAAAGTAACCAACAAAATTTTAATCTGATAGGTACACTCACAGACCTCTGTATTCATTCTCTATTTATAAATGCAGGCTTTTTCACAACAAAGCTCAACTACTAGGACCACTTGTTTTATTTTTGAAATCCTCTTTCAGGAAGAGATGCTTCCCATCTTCCCTCTCCCTCTATTTGTGGATTTCAAAATAGTCTAGTAAAAGAGATGAGGGATGCAGAGGGATAGAGAACACACAAATGTAATGACTGCTCTAACTCCAGATTCCAAGTCTACAAGTAATGCTCCTCCTTGGTCAGAAAAATGGCTCCTCTGGCACCATGTTCTGTTTCTGATGCTGGCATAAAAGAGCTCATCGGTGAGGTCATTACCTGCAGTCCCTTTCCCGTTACTTTTTGTAATACCCTGTTTACAATGATACATCAGCAAATCCTGCTGAATTGCATCCTGCAATTCACCCCTGTGTTCCTGCAGGACGCTCAGGTGAATGCCACCTGCTGACAGCAGCGTATCATCTCACTTAGCAATTTGGTCTCGTATTTTCTGTGTTCTCAGACAAATCAGTTCAGCTCATCCGATCCATCTCTTGGCAACCACATGTCCTCTGGTTTCTCTGAGTTGCAGCACAAGGTATATCTTGAGTTCTGACACAGTGCTTTTATCTACTACCTTGCAAGTGGCCGCCTTTTTTTGGACAGCCATTTTAATATGTAAGTAAATTATGTAGATATTTGGCAGTCTTAGTATTGAGTATCTTTATACTGAGTTTATTTGGTTTGCTCTCTCCTGCTTAATTGTATTACGACTGCTATTAAAAAGCAGCTCTCCCACTAGTACCTCTTGAACATCTTGTGCAAAACTGAAACCAAATCAAAACCAACACCTTTTCTTGTGAGTTTATAAAGTCTAGTTGTTCTGGGAAGCAGTCATTTAATGCATCCAAAAATTCATTCCAAATCTCAAACTGATGAGGCATTTCTTCAGTCTACAGGTGAGTAGTTGATATCTGTTAACACCTGTACTAATTTTGCAGATTCTCTAATTTTACTTAATAGAATGTATTGCTTTGGCAGCTACTGTGGTGGTCATCCTGAAACATGGAAGACTTTTCTTACCAGAAGCCATTTTCAGAAGAATGCTCAGTCCTAAGGAAAAAAAATCAAGCAGTTTTTTGTGACAGTCATCTGCAGTACAAAGTACAAACCTGTTTCTAGCTCTTCTGATAATACAAGATAGGCAGAATGTTTTCTGTTCTAAGTGTTTTGACACCTTTGTCACAAGTCAGCTCCAGACCACAGGGCCGACATTTTCCCCAACATGTATATGACTTCATCTCTATCAACAGGACATCATTTCCTTGTTGTTTGGGTACATTCCTAGGCTTTGTTTTTAGTGACAGTTAATATTTTTTGCATGCTTTTACTGAAATCAGATGTGCTGCTACTACTGAGCCATCAGATCATCTCCATGATCTCCCTGTTTGGTAGAATAAGCATTAAATAGTCCAGGAAATGAAACAGAAGAAAATCTCAGAGATGACAGGTCTACAGAGGCCAGAGACACAGAAATATACAATATTAAAACTGCACAAAATACAGACACTAAACATCAACAACAATAATGTTTTGGACACAAGTAGACCACCTGTTATTTGTGACTACACGTAGGGCTATGTATCTTTAGAGAGTGAAAAGCTATAGACAGGTTATGGGCTCAGTTTGGTAACTGAAGTGTAATTCTACATAACAGATGATCATGCCCACCTGCTGCACCAGTTCAACCACCAGTGTGAAGAAAAGCCTGGATAAGTTGGGATGACCCCATGACTTTCTCCTTTGACATCCTTCTTTTTCAACTGTGACATTTTAGAATTTTAGTAATAGACATGTTTACCCTAATTTTAAGGAAACTATTACTGTCATTCACTTACTCCTCCTACTAGGGACACTAGTTGGTACTGAACAGTTTTACTGTTGTTAAAAAAAACACAATCACAAAGCCTGAGATTTTACATTTTCTTTAACCTTTCTTAAGCTGATAATTTTACAAAAGGACAAGTCTATTTTCTTCCAAATACTGAACAAATTTCACGGAAGAGTGTATCATGACAGGAAAGTGAAGGGAATTGCCGGAAAGATAACTAAAGAGAAGACTCAAGCCTTCCTAAACAAGCCTTGAAGAAGGGTGTACCTTATCTTCAGATGCACTGGAAGCACCAAAACCTCCCCATGACAGTTATTTTGGTGCCTGGGGAGAGATGCCCTCTTCATATTAAGGCCTTCCTCTTTTGGCCTATCTAGTTCTCCTTCTAAAGACCTTAACTCAGATGAAAGGGATGCCGGCCACTCCACTCTGCTCTTCTTCTGTAGTCAAGTGTTGAGCAGACAATGAATCAAGAAGGTGACTCAGCACAAACGCAAGCTGAACACCACAGGAACTGGACTGGATCTCATCAAAGTGCTGAGTGCCACAGGGGTAAGATTAATGAAAAAGTGCTAAGAAATACCTTCCTGCAGGAATGTCTTTTGTCCCAGTGCCTGTCACACCAGCAGAGTAAGACACACTGATCACCTGATTTATTTCTGAAAATTAAATGTCATTCCTTTTATTGAATCCTTAACATGCAATGCCATTGAATGGAGAGGAGCAAAGAGTGGGACATTATGCTTGCTTTTCAAATTCCAAAGGGTACCAAAGCTTTTTCTGGTTTGTTCTCATAGATTTTGTATTTTCATACAGCATTTTTATTCCCTGAAGTATATAATTTCTCTGTCTTGTTGTACAGCACAGTATTTATATCTACACTAGAAGATAAACCAGCCACTAGAGTTACCAGCGTACTCCAGAGAGGCCAAGAATTTGTTCACGTAATTTACCACATATATACATTAGAGTATTCTCTGTCCTGTTCTTCCTGGCAGCCTGTTCTTACCAATGAATAGGAATAGGTGCAAAACCTACCCATTAAAGCCCCATAATGACTATCTACCAGACCCACAGAAGAAAGTAGTTATACAAACACTCTATCCACTGCATGCAGCTGAAACCATTTTACATGGAATCAAAAAGCTATTATTTGGTGTTCAGCTCATTTAACGTACAAACATTCATGCAGTGCTACTTCACATTTGTACTTCACATTCACAGTGCTACTACATATTTGCGATCTGATACAGATACTCTTCATAAAAAGACTGAGTTGCAGTATTTTGAATCAATATTTTCTACATTAAAAATGTAAACTTCTATCTTACACAATTCACTATTATTTCATAGCTATTTTGCTACTGCCTACTATTTACACCCCATCCAATGGAATCAGTTTTCTCCTTTAATTTCCTTGAAAACAAATAAAGATTAAGATGAGTACCAGAAGGAAACATTTTCCATTTGTACTGGAAATACATTTGCCTGTTCTACCCCTTAGTGAGAATGTGTTTTGGACACAATACACTATAGAAATACTCTCCATTTATGAATTCTTTCTAGAACCCTGCTGCAAGCAGCCGAACAACATGGTACATCTCAATTTATTTGTGCCTTACTAGACCTCTGGAAGTTTTGCTGAGGGTCATGAGGAGGCAAAAAACAAACTCCTGTTCTATTTGTTTCTTTATTTTAAATAATTTTAATAACAAGTCAGTACCTTTTTGCAGCAGATGAAAGAGTTTCTTTTCTGGCAACAGAAACAGATGAACTGTGGCTTGTTTTCCTGTTTCCTGTACTCCCATTAGTTATGCAGGACATAGAAATAGCTTCTCGAAGGCTTGGCTGACCTAGGAAAAAAACAATAATACCGAAGAAGGTTTCACAGCTCTGTCCAAAGATCCATCTAAAAAAAACAAAAGCTCTCAGATGTGGACCTGGTATCACATGGCAGTAGGCCCAACATTCAGGACAACCATCTCGCCTATATACATTCATGAAAGCCTTAATCTAGGCAGTGGGAGATGTGAGACCTGGGACACTAAGGCAAGAACACACTCTGGTAGGTGTCAGCTTCTCTACTGCCATGCTGCCAACAAATATTTTAATTCAGTGACACGCCACATCTCTTTCCAGCTGTGATCCACACACAGATTATGGCTAGCCTTGGGAAGCTGGTTAGCTCCGAGAGCTGTGGGACAGCAGATATGATTATTTCAACTCTGTTGTTCAAAACCATCACAGCTCAAATAATATGACAAGAGCTTTGTTGTTTTCGATTTGTTTTGTCTTCTACTGCAGTTGAAAGAAATTGAACACAGAAGCCCTCTCTCTAGTGAAAGAGCTATTAAGTTATCTAAGGGTTGTGATTTAAGGATTCAAAAATCAAGTTTTTCAGCTTATTTTCAGCTTCCCCTTCCACCTTAAAAAGGTATTGACCTTTGAATATATGCCCCATGGTATAACTATTAAGTTTCTGATATAGTTCACTCTACAGAACATCTGCCACATCCACTGAACATGAGAGACTCCCTCCTGGGATGAATCAAGACTGTATATGTGAAGAAGGCCATTGTCTGTCAGATGCCCACTTCACTCATTGCAGAAGTTTGAAACTATGCAGTGAATGTGGGAGGGGATTGCAAGGAAGACTAGAGCAGCAAAGTCTCTTCTATTTAAAGAGCTGAACGCTAGCCTGGCAATTGACTCCCAGACCTGCCTCTGCCACAGACTGTCAATGAAATACAGGGCATATTACTTGGACTTGACATTTCAACCTTTTCCACTAATTCTGTCTCTCTGTTCTTGTATGCAAGTCTTATTTCTACAGTCTTATTCAGAAGTTTTGCCCCCTTCTCCGCCCAAGTGCTAAACTTGTGTTTTTCCCCTCTGAAGTGTTATATGGCCTGAAAAAAATCCCTAGGCTAATCTCACATTAATCATCCAAATATCAGCAGTCACTTTTGACCCCAATTCCATGCCACATCCTCATTTCACAAACAGCAAGTTGTTACTTGGAGTCCTGATGTTCAGTCATTAAGTAACCAGCACGAAGGACGTGACTGACAAGAAAATAACAGGTCTGTGTTCATGGCAGGCTTGAAATAGTGTGAGAAAAGATAAGGCATGAGGCCGCACATTGAAGATAAAAAGTGAATAAAAAAGCAGTTGAGGAGAATCAAGGGCTCTGCACACTGGGTGAACTCACAAAGATGCATCATTTGAACAATACCAGCCTTTGGTCTATTTGTCACATTGCAGCTCTATCAGACGAGCTGAGAGACAAATTAATTCTTAATTTAAACAAGCACTTTACGGATAAGTGATACTCATCAAGGTAATATTAGACTTCAGAATTGTTTGGATGAAGGCAGAAATGTGCTAACAATGTACAGCTTCAAACGCACCAAACAGCATGTGACCACATCTGAAATTAAGATCAGGAATTTTATTTTGAGAGTTAATATATTGTACAAAACCTCTAAAGCTCAAGAGATTTTTACCCCCCTGTGTAACCTAGAAGCAAGAACAAAAGCACATGAGCTCAAAAAGAACTTTTAGTATCAGAAGCCTATAAATTAGATTCTTTTATTTTCAGTGACAAAGTAAATCATTTTCTTTGTGGAGATGCATAATATCAAGGCCTATGATTCACTCTTGAACTGCACACGACCTTAACATTTCCGTCTGTTCATCGTAATAGATCAATGCCTCCCCAGCCAGCAGAAGCACGGCTTTCCAGAAACGTGAATCAGGAGACGTGACAGTGGTAATTCTCAGTATGGTGGGGAAAGCATTCAGGGGAAAGTGTAAAGAGTAACAGTGCTACAGAAAGGGTACAGGAACTTAGTAAGAAGGGGAACATACGGCTCAGTTTTCTCAAACAAGGAGCATGTTGCTATTTTATTCACTGACAACATCTAGAATAATTTCCCCTCTTGGTATGAAAAGTGTCAGTTCCCGCTTAAGTCCAAGGACAAACCTGATTACGAATAAAACTTTACATCCATGTATACTCATGACAGGATTGTGTGCACATTCATGCAATGATGAACACAAAAATAATGTAAAAAAAGATCTGTATGGCATTTTTGGGGGTTATTTACTTTTCAGTGAAGAGGATGTTGATGGCAGACCTGCAGAGTACTTCCTAATTTCAACAAGTGGCACACAAAATTAAGTTTTGAGATAAAGATTTTTGAAAACAATTTTTTATTTTTTAAATGACTAACAGTTACCTATAACCCAGACCTCCTGAATCATTCATTTATTGAAGAAGTGACCAAAAGATAAAATATCTAGGAAAAAATGCATTGACCATTGACGAGTTCTTCCAAGTGTCAAAAATATATCAGGTTTTCCTCCACTCTAGAACAAAATCCTGGTCAGTCACAATTGAATGTGCCGCACTCAATGTGCAATAAAATGTAAAAACCAGTAAAAACAATGGAGAAAAAAAAATCCCACAAACAAAAACCCCAAAGCCAACACCTGCAAGAAACAAGCCCCATTCCAGACTCTATATATTCCATTTTAAGTATATATTCAAAAGGGATCTTTAGATTACATATTTCTAAAGGGGGAAAACAAAACAAAACAAAAAAACAAAACAACAAACAAACAAACAAAAAAGCAACCAAACAAAAATAAACCCCAAACACTAAAATCGAAGCAATCACCTGTAATTATATGCAAAGAAAATGCATTTAAATTTTAAACTGTGAGAAGGGAGGGCAAGTTGGGCTTTGCAAATCCCAAGCTGTGGAGCAGTAAAGCCTGGCTGCCTACAGGTTCAGAGACACACTACCAGGATCTTTGAGCTGGATCAGAAGCTCAGTGAAGCTGACCCACTTGTCCAAACCATGCAGCTCTCTTCATGACTTTTCAAACAGGTCATCTCTACATCAGAAAATGTCAAAAATTAACCCTACAACCTTCCTCACTACAGAGATAGTCCTCATAGCAGTCAAGCAGCTTTGCTTCAGAGGCCTGGGAAATAACAAAGTGGCACAGAAGAACTCAAATTCCAATCAATAGACTAAAACAATTGAGTTCTCCCAGCACTCGGATTACACAGCTCTGCCAATATCATGTCATACATCACCTGCTAGCATAAACAGTCTGCAATTTTTCAGACTGAATAGCACTCAGCTTTATCTGTTAGTTTGGAACAAAAGCCAGACATAAACTGAGCATAAAATGAATGCTAGTGTATGGGGACAAGGATGAAAGCCAAATTGTCAGACATCAAAGTGGTAAAAAATGTCTTTTATGGATAGTGGATTCATCTCTGTTCTGATAGCTTTCATAGAATACTATCTGTTGAGTTCAAAAGAAGCATTTCATTAACATCTGTCAAGCATACGAGTGTGTGAATGAAAGATAAGTAGGATTAGAAAAAACAAACCACAATAAACCAAGAATCTATTTCCAACTCTCTATCAGCTTTGATTAGCTAACTGGGGTAAAAGTGGAATCAAGCTGCAAGAGACAGTGGTAAGTTTTGAAAATGTGTGTCCTGTGATAACATGATAGCTTTTCTTTCCAAATGTACATATAAGGTGCTAGAGCTGACAATCAGTAATTCACCTCTTTTTCCCAAACCCAAAAGATAGCAATTTATGTTAAAATATAGTTTATTATCCTATTAATTGTGTTAGCTGAAGCAGCTATTTGTGTGACATGTTTTTATTTGTTGATAACCTGACAGGTAAACTGCCGGCCTTCTTTCTCTTCTTCAGCTAATTTTGATTTAAAGTAAGTAGCTGCAGTTACATTAAAATAGCTTGCTTGGACACGTCATTCAAGTGGATTTAAAACAAAAAGCTCAGCGAAGTATGTGTTACCAAAAAAAAAGGGACTGACATACTGGTTTTGTTTGTTTCTTTTTACAAAAAGACAAACAATGTACAAGTCCTTCAACGTCCTTAGAATACTTAATTTTCAGCAAAACTTGACAAAATTTTGCTATATTTCAAGTATATCACATACCTAGGAGTTTTGTCTAAACAAAACTGATGGCTTGAAGGACAGAAACCCAAATTACTTTTCTTACTAAAGTGTACAGTGTGTGCCCAATCACAGAGTCACCAGAGAACCCACACAGGTGAGCCACAGAAAAACAGACTGAAATAGTTCTAACTGTAGCAGAACGTAAGATTTTATCTGCACTTCCTTCCTAAAATGAAATGAACAAGAAATTATGACAAATCTTAAACTTCAAGGCATAATAACAAATTGTACCAAAGCAACTAACTGCAGTCACCGCTTTGCTTCCTAAGTTTCAAAGAATGTCAAGACTCTCAGGTCATGGCAGATGCTGGTGAAGAAATAGCTTGGGAGCACTAAGACTCTTTTGAAAAAGAGAACTGTGTTCTGTAGGGTAGGCCATTATTTTTTTCAGCATTTTATTTTGTTATGCTACTTCACTTACGTAGTAAAATTCAAATTCTGACTGTGACTTCTCAGGCAGAGAAATATGTTTTCTTCTATCACATGTACAAACATTCCAGGTCAGTGCAAGTTCTGTTCTCAAATAATGACCAACATAAATAAGGAAAAAAATAATTCAGTTTACTACCTATGGGTTATACTTCATCTTGTTTAATAATCAACTTTTTCGACAAAATTAAGTTTTGACAAACTATCATTCTAACAATAATAATAATAATGAGAAAAAAAATCAGATGCTTTTTATACTTTTTTATTGAAGGCCCATTTCACACATCTCAACTGACAATCTGCTATTAAACATATATTATTTGTCATTTCTTATTCAAAGAAAAATAGCTACATTAATAGGAGCATGTTAATACCCAACCGTTTGAGAATGTATAGCTAACGCATGAACATCTTGAGATGCAACTGAGTTATGTCCCAATAGGTACATAAATTAACTATGATGTTAAAAATAATGTTTATTTAGAGATGTCCTGCAAAATTTTTATAGCTAGTGACTTGTCCATGCATACATTTCTAACTATAACTGAGCCTCCTAAAGACACAGAATCATGGAATGGTAGGGGTTGGAAGGGACCTCTGGAGATCTAATCCAACACCTCTGCCAGAGCGGGATCACAAATGGCTGGCCACACCGGAACAGATCCAGATGGGTTTTGAAAGTCTTCAGAGAAGGTCACTCCACAACCTCTCTGGGCAGCCTGTTCCAGTGCTCTGCCACCCTCACAGTAAAGAATTTTTTCCTCATGCTAAGATGGAACTTCCTTCATTCCCGTTTATGACCATTCCCCTTATCCTATCACAGGGCACTGCTGAAGAGAGACTGGCCCCTTCTACTTGACACTCACTTCAGATATTTATAAACATTAATTAATGATCCCCTCTCAGTCTTCTCTTCTCCAGGCTAAACAGCCTCAGGGCTCTCAGCCTTTCCTCCTAAGAGGGAAGTTCCAGTCCCTTCACCATCCTCATGGCTCTCTGTTGGACTCTCTCTAGTATTTCCCTGTCCCTCTTGAACTAGGGAGACCAGAACTGCACACAATACTCCAGCTTTGGTCTCGCTAGTGCATAGTGGAGGGGGAGAAGAACCTCCATTGACCTGCTGAACACACTCTTCTTTATGCACTCCAGGATACCACTGGGCTTCCTGGCCGCAAGGGCACATTGCTGTTCCATGGATAATTTACTGTCCACCAGGACTCCAAGGTCCTTCTCCACGGAGCCGCTTTCCAGCAGGTCAACCCCCGACCTGTACTTGTGCATGGGGTTATTCCTCCCCAGGTGTAGGACTCTACACTTATGCTAGTTGAACTTCATTTGGTTCCCCTTTGCCTAGCTCTCCAGTCTGTCAAAGTCTCACTGAATGGCAGCACACAGCCTTCCAGTTTATCAGACACTTCTCCCACTTTTGTATCATCAGCAAACTTGCCGAGGGTACACTCTGTCCCTTCATCCAGGTCACTGATAAAGATGTTGAGTAAGACTGGCCCCAGTACTGACCCCTGGGGAATACCACTAGTTACAGGTCACCAGCTGGACTCTCTGCCACCAATGATGACCCTCTGACCTCTACTGTTTAGCCAGTTCTCAACACATCTCACAACCCCCTCTTCTAACCCACACTTCCTGAGCTTACCCACAAGCATGTTACAGGAGACGGCATCAAAAGCCTTGCCGAAGGCAAGGTAAACAACATCCACTGATCTCCCTGCATCTATCCATTCAGTCACACCATCACAGAAGGCTATCAGATTACTCAAACATGACTCCCTTATAGTAAATCCTTGCTGGCTACTCTTGATAACCTCCTTTTCTTCCATGTACCGAGACATGACCTCCAGAATGAGTTCCTCCAACACTTTTCCAGGGATGGAGGTGAGGCTGACCAGTCTGTAATTTCCAGCATCTCCTCTCTTGCCTTTTTTGAAGACTGAAGTGACAGTGGCTTTCCTCCAGTCCTCAAGAACCTCTCCCGTTCTTCATAATCCTTCAGAAAGATGGAGACTCTTAAAGCAACAACATCAGCCAGAGCTCCCTCAGCGCTCATGGTTGCATCCCATAGGGGGCCATGGATTTGTGCATGCTAAGTTTACCAAAGTGATTTCTAACCCAATACTCATCGACCACTGTAGTCTTCCTCCCTCCAACCTTTCCCTCTTACTTCCAGGGTCTGGGATTTCCAAGGGCTGCTCTTAGCAGTGAAGACTGAAGCAAAGAAGGCATACAGCAACTCCCTTCGCTGCATCCTCTGTCACCAGGGCTCCCACCTCATTCAGCAGAGGGCCCACATTTTCCCTAGTCTTCCTTTTACCACTGATGTATTTGAAGAAGCCCTTCTTGTTCTCTTTTACTTCCTTCACCAGAGTTAAATTCAAGAGGGCCTTGGCCTTCCCCATTGCATCCCTACATACCCTGACAATGTTCCTATAATTCTCCCAAGAGACAAATCCCTTTTTCCACTTACAGTGAACTTCTTTCTTCCACATGAGTTTTTCCAGCAGCTCCTTGCTCACCCATGCTGGTCTCCTGCATCCTTTACTTGTTTTTCTTTACACAACGGAATGCACCTATCTTGAGCTTGGAGGATGTGATGTTTGAATATTAACGAGCTCTCTTGGGCCTCCCTACCTTTTTTCAGGTGTTATGCTCTTAAGCGGCTAGGGAAGCCAAACCCCTGGTACAGTGCTTGGCATTTTGAGCAGGCATTTTAAAACCTACTACCAAGGGAAACTGAAGATTTCTTTGGCGTGGGGCAGCCAACTGATTATTCACACCACACAGCCCTCTTCCTCCTCCCTCCCCACCATCTTATTATCTCCTATATTTTCCCAGAGGCACAACCTACTCGCTCAACCAACTGCTAAATGAGCCATATCCAAGGAGAAGGAAAAAAATAACTATGGTAATCTGAAACAATTTGATATACTGTCAACCAGAGATGAGTAAGCTACTCAAATGTTATAAACAACACGCAATTTTTATTTGAGAAAGACAGTGGTAGTATTTAAGTATTCCAACATTGCAATTATTAGTTTGAGAAGTATCATGGAGAACACCAGAGTATTGCTCAAGAGAATATGCCCATACTGTTCTAAATTCTAAAAAAAGCACCCAAATGCACAAAACATATTCAAAATTGTGAGAAACATATGGAAAAAGAAAGAGGACACTTATCTATGCTCCTCTACAATGGTCTGAATATCTTCTCCAATGAAGAAGATAATTAAATTACAGAAGTTAAAAAAAGAATTTTAACTTCTTCACTCCTCTTTCCTTAAAGTTGGTTTAGCTTGTTAGTAATCTTTAGTACATTAATACCCTGTAGGTCCAAGTTCTTTAATATATGAAGAACAACAGAAAAAGGGAGAAGAAATGCAGAAATAAAAAATAATTTTAATGCAGAAAGAACAGATGGCACTAAAACCAATACCTGGAAAATTCATTAATGCCTCAAGAGTATTATTATTTGTTATGTGAGCTTACAGCCTGCAGACTTTAACTGGACTATTCCCATGAGTAAAATGACATATATACAGGCTTGCCAGGTTAGTTTTAATATAATGGATCACAGTCTGTGTCCTACCTCTACCATAAGCATTTTCCTATCTACACTTCTGGTTTCTGCTCCTTTAACATTGACTGGGTAAACAACATGAAGACGTACCCAGTTATTAAAACAATTCTGCACATTAAAATGTGTTAAAACTAAAACAGTGTAAGTCTATCTTATGCTTTCACTAATGAAGCTTGATGAACATAAAACAAAATAACTTCATGTTACTGAAATTAAACCATTACTCAGATAACTTAAAAATTACAGCTGAAGTGCTTTGCTTAAATTAATGCAACGAGATAGGGAATTTAATGCAAGAAACTACTTAGGATTTTTCCTGTTGAAGAGACACACTATTTCACATGAGAGAATGGAATAGGTAAAGAAGGAAGGAAAATATTCTGGGTTCCTATTATAAAAATCCACTTCACAAAAGGAAAAAACACCAACCAATAAAAAAAACCAAACCAAAACAGCATTTCCAATACATAGCTGCTTATGCAGCTCCCCAAGATCACTGCTTTAACTAAAACAAATGCCTCTCAGCCTGCCAGCCTGCATTATCATGGGAGACCCTCACTGCAAACTTCCCTATACACATTGAATTTGCATATGAATTATTTGCTATCAGTTCTTGTCCTAGCAATATGAAGTGTTCCTCCAAAGGTTTAACCCGTGACAAGCCTCCTCATTACTTCTGAGCTCAGAAAGAGGACATGAACCCTTTTTTCTCTGTGGGCTGACATCACATCTACTTTCTGGTAGATGGCCACTTTTTCAGGCAAGAGCTTATACCCCAGTTATATGACTACTCTGAGATATTTTATTGGTGCCCCTGTGTGCCACAAACTTGTCTCCACACCCAAAGCCTGAGGGGTGAATTCTCCTGTTACACACATTTTGATACCCTGGAAGATTTTAATAGGTTTACCAGGCACCAGTTAGGAGCCAATCTATCTTGCTGGCAGCCATAAGTACGAGACTGCTTTTATGCTTTCCTTTTCTTTGGTGTCCAGGTAATCTTTGGGTTTGGAAGGTTTTGTGAATGTTAACAGCATCAATCATGCATCAACAGCAGAAATGTGGCAACAAGAGAGCAGAGCTGCCAAAAGCAAAGAACTTCCCACCAAGGAAGTTCTTCTTACCAAGCCATCTATTAAAAAAGGGAAGACAGACAGGAAGAAAGATAAGGAAAAAAAAAAATGCCACAATCAGTCCACGCCCTATGATCCCTCCACGCCTGTAGCTAACCTAACCCTTAACCAAGCCCCTCCACATTTCTAATCCTCAACAGTATCTTTGGACCTGATAATTTCTCCTTTGTGTATTTATTCTTAGCAGTGTGCAGAGATGGAGAAGTACTATCATAGCCTTTTTCTTTGAAAATATTTTCTCTATTTAGAATAGCTTTGTATTGAGAAATACTAAAGAGGAAGAGAAGCCACATGCAAACACTTCCAGTCTGCTTTTCACTGAGCAAAACCAGACAAATGCTAATTCTGTTGCAATCCCTACTAGAGGTGTTTCCCTCGTACAGTATCTTCGGTTCATGTTTTACTAGGAGGCACTGTAACTAAAAAAAAAAATCTCACACTTCAGCTTACCTCAGAGTTTGCAAATCACCTTATCCCTGTTTGAAAAGTGATTTGGTTCTGAGACAGGACTAGACAGACAAAATCATAGGTAGTAACCTCCTGACTATTTACCTAGGTGTTAGAAATAAAAATCTATCCATGTCCATGTGATTTTTTTCACCGAAGAGTAGACTAAGTTCAACATAAGCATTCAAGAGAAATTCAGGAAACAAGAAAAACAAAGACTACAAGTATAAGGCAAAAAAAATCATCTTCAGCTATGGTTGATTCAATTTGTCAATCTTAAATAAAAAAATAAGAAAAATAAGAATAGAATTAGCTCACCAGATATGCAACACAGAAAAAATTAATGCAAAGGATGAAGAGATCTCTTTATGCACTAAGTTGCGTGACCAACTTCAGAATCAGAAAAATCAGTGAAAATTGATTGAGACTTCAGCATGATTCACAGTTTGTTCAAAACACTTATTTTTAGCCTATGAAAAACGTCTCTTCAAATACACTGCTGAGGTGGCAACAACAACAAAAAAAACAGAGCTGTTTTAGAAAACTCATTTGAGCAGCAAGTAGGAGACTCCTTCAAATTAGATTAGATATTGTCTCTTACTCAGACTAAAACTATTTGGTATGATAGAATGATTCAAGATGGCTTTTTCCAGTTCTGTGATTTTTCTAAGTTCAGTGATTTTTCTAAGTTCAGTTTATTTTAAAAGTATTTATTTCATTGTGTTGCCATCCTTCAAATTAAACACACTTATTGCGATGTGTTCAGCAATATAAACACAACTTAAAAAAAAAATAAATAAAAATCTACCTATGTTATTTACCATGAAACTATACTGTTGTAATACAGAAATCCAGATTCTTGATAGGATCATGAACATCAAAAAGAGTTTTGGATGAATACAACAAACTTTGCAGCAACCATGACTTGACTACTAAGAACCTGTTACGTACCCGTAAAATACTTCATAGAAAAATTAACAATTACTTCCTTATTATTTTTGTATGAAAGCTCGGGTGACCTCTTTGTTAAAGGATTTCAAGAGTTCTTTACTGAATTAACTTAAAATACAGAAATCAAAAATAGAACCTATGGTATTGCAAAAAAGCTATGTACGAACATGTCTTGAAATATTTATTAAAATGTTGATGTTTAAGTTTAAATCAATACAAATATCAGGCTCATTCCTCAAGCCTAATTTTAGACTTGTACAAAATTCCAGTGACTGTATGTGAACAACTACTTTTGTGGTGTCTTTATAGTATCTGTATGTACCTGATATGACAAAAATCAGTGAAGCTAATTTGTTGACTGATGGCACTACGTACCTAATGTGATGGGAACACATCCACCACAAAAAAATAATTAAAATGTGACTGATTAAAATCAGTCACAACTCATGTAAGTTCAGTGCATTAGCTCATATATGTACATCTCTGTGCCATGCCCATCTCTTTCTTCACAGCTACATGCTCTTGTCATTAATTGATAAGAGATGTAATAGCACAAAGCTGAAGTTATTTACATATTCCTCTCTCCCCTCAAGAAATAAGGAATTTATTTTTTCACTGAACAACTTCACCTGGAGAAACTGCCATGGGCCCAGAGTCCCAGCAAAATGGTCTCAAGGCACTTTGCTAAATGCAGCAAGCTTGCTGTGGATATCAGACAGCTATAAAACAGAGGTCTTTAGCCATGTTTGTTCATATCCCAGCTCCTCTGGATATAAATGGTAATTGCAAGGTCCTATGTTGCATGTTCTGCCCACAGTTTTCCACAAATAAGACACCTTTTTGTCATAGTGGACAGCAGACAGCAAAGAGTGTTTTAGTGAAAAATACTTGATAGAGCTCTATTTCCACAGTCACTTCGTTCCATCCAGGAGAGATCGTAAAAATACTTAAGGAATTTGATCTCTCTGCCACATCTAAAATAATTCAAACTTTCAGCATTTCAGCTTTCGCATTTTCATCCTATATAATGCAGCCACCCAAACAAACACAGGGTATAGCCTGTCAGTTCAGCATTTTACTGGTGTTGGTGTAATGGGTGTACTTCAAGGCTGAGATAATGAGATTGAGCATACAAAACTCTGCACTGCATGGATTGATGGGGAAACACGAATTCATGGTGAATTAGAACTGTGAATTATCTGAAACATGGCCTAAACTTTTATTTAATCAAAGGCCTAACATATACCGTAAACATACATAGCTGTAGTTCTCTCTAAATACACAATTTTAAGTTGGAGTAAATCCAAAGAATTCAAAAAGTTCTCCAGAAAAGAATAGGATATGTCCATGGGGGAAAAAAAGATATGTAAAGGTCAGTGCAAGTATGTTCTAGTTTCCTTACATTTCAGTAATTCTATATATTTCAAAGTTGCAATGTAAAACTTACTAGACACTAACCACAAGAGATATTGCCAAGTGGCTATACGGTCACTTCTTACAAGAAACCTACTGGTGGTGAGTTATCTTCATAGATAAACAACAATTAACTATGTTGAGAAAGCTTCCTTATTTGTTGGCAATGTGGTTCGGGTTTTTTGGTTTGTTTTTAATTTAGGAGCAGGGGGAAATGTAGCCTTTAATATGCTCCTTCAGTTGAATAATTTCTAGGTGAAGTCAAAGCTGAAACTCAGAACTGCCCATAAGTCCCAGAACCTCCAGTGGCAGGTTAAAGATGGGAGATGTAAAAGCATCTCAACATTTAAATTAAAACAGGAACCTTTTTAACAAGTAAGGTACATTTTCCAGGGGAATAAGTACATGTGTTTGTTTGCTGACAGTGAAATTAATAAGCATATTTCAGCTATCAGCCACAGACTATAAAGACACTCTTAAAGAACTAAGCCCTCCAGCTCAAAGTATACTTGCTTTTCCAAATGCGGCAGAAAAGGGAAAAAGGAAGTCATCAATGGGGAACATTCTAAATGGTAACATTCTGGCTCTAAAAACCACCAACAACAAAAAATATGCACTAAATATGGGCTTACCTTTACTTGGTGCTGATTTTCTCACAGAAGCTACATGGTCCTCAGAGATAGCAAGCCGCCTTAGCACATCAGCCAATGCTGCTTTTAGCACAGTGATTTCATCTTCTTGTTGCTGTACTCTCAGCTCCAGGGCTGAAAGACGGTCCTGGACATCAGATGTGCTCGCAGCTGAGATGCTGTCATCTACAGCGTGAAAATAAAATAGAAAGAGTCATTTAACTGTTTTATTCATAACTAAAGGCCACAGAAAGAAGCATGTACAAGATGAAGAAGTCTGTCCTATCATTTTGAAATACTGGTTTCCAAACATGTTCAGGCAAATAAGGAATGGATATTACGTTAAAGGTATCAAATTAATGCTTCAAGACTGAAACGTTAATAATCATCAGCTAAAAGAAAAGGCGAAGGAGCACAGCTCTATTATGTCTATCAGAAGGGGCAATATGCTTTATGCTAAAAGTATAGCAAGAAAAACATGCTTACCAGTGGAAGGAAGACTGAAATTAAGCTTATTTACATAGCCAACAGAATTAACTAAAAAGATATAAAATTGTGCTAAAAATCTGCAATATATTATTTTGGAACTGTTGAAGAATTTTAACTATGATCCTTAATATTAAAGCATGTTGTAAAGTTAAAAATAAAAAAATCCACAGTTGCACATACAATTATTGCTAACAATGACCTAATCGCACTAAGTGGCAATCTCAATTTAATGGTCTAGATCAGAGTTCTTAAATTCAATTCCTTCTCTTTAGCTTTTTTCACATCACCAATCTGTATGTGCCAAAAAAACCACATGACATTATAACATTTGGCCTGAAATGAACAGAAAATAAATATGATACAAAAGGTTTCCAAAAATCTGTTTGGCCACACAGAGATAGATTAGCATTGAAGTCATAAAATCCAGCCAAATCTACTCTTCAGTGGCAAAAAGGAAATTACAGCTTCTGCATACTCTTTGCCTTTGACAGTTCTTTGCATTACTTCTGCCAAGCCAAAATAATACGTAACAGATTTTTGTATTTGGCTGTTCCAATAAATGACCGGCCAACCACAAAAAAAAAAAAAAAAAAAAAAAAAAAAAAAAAAAAAGAGGAAAAAAATAAAATTAAAAGGAAAAAAAAAAACAAAACACGAACAACAAACAAACAAACACCAACCCAACAAACCACAAAAGAATACGTTGCTCAATCACAACACACTGAATTCTTTATCCATCCTGATTTAGGCTTACTAAAAACTCAGTTAGGAACTCCTAATAGAAGTTTACAAAATGTACCCATTTTATACAGACAGTGTAAATTCTCATTCTATGAAATATACACAAACAGCAAATGTATGCTTAAGGCTAAATAGCTGGTGTTGTTACTGCGATTATATACAATCTAAAGTTTAGCTCACTAATCTTATGATGACATACCAAGGAAAATGTTAATATAAGCCACAGATCTAAAACTCTGCTTTTCACTAAAAAAGCCTTAATCTTTGAAATACTTGCATAAGAGCACTTTTAAAAGGAATGTAAGCCAAAGAAACACTGAGCCAAACTCCTCCAATGTATTAAATATGAAATCTATTAAGGAGTTTAATGCCAATTTCCACTTAGTGAAAAAATGAGACTCACTACTGAAGGACCAAGAATTGAACCAAACAAAATAAAGAATCAATCACAATAATACCTTTACAACACTACCAAAATTCCTATAAGGAATTTGTTAAACAAATTAATATTAGTATTCACAGACACGTATTCACAATTATTATTAAGCTGAAAGGAACAATTAGGATTACATTGATAAAAAAAAGACTCCCGTGGAAGACAGTTTTGCATATTTATTTAATTCACTACTTGGTTAAATCAAAAGCAGAAATGTATGACTTCGTAGTTAATACTGTGTTCATTCAGGGTAATAAATAAAAAGAACTGCAGGGGAAATACTAAGGCATGTGATCAGACTGAGATCCGGAGACAACAGTTCAGAACAATCCTTTAATATCACCAGCAATAACTGTACCTCCTACATGCAGAAAAGTTATTTTAACAGCTCTACAGCCCAGCATATCCAATGCTCTCTCAGTATCGTTTTACAAATCCAGACCAGTGACAGCTACCTCACATTGGGAAGGACTGTGTTAAGATTCTTTTATTAAAATAGCCATTTTCATACCATGAAACCCCATCTGTTTTAATGAACTAGCAGAAGTTCCTACTGGCGTACGTACCTATGCTGCATTTAAAAATAAACTAATGTAAATTTACACTAATTCATGAAGAAAAGCTTTTACTTCAAGGAAGGAAATGGCCTTAAAGCAGTATCATATAATTCATATTTCTGCTATCCTGCTTCTTTACAATACTAGCCTTTATATACATGCAGTGGATCAGTCAAAATGAACACTACATAATAAACCAATAACAATTATTTTCAAAATATTAGAATCTAACTCATTTGATCCTGAGTGGCAGGCTAAACACAAGAAAGAAGTTTGGCATAAGAGGAAAGGAAAAAGGAGGAGGAAAGGGAGGAAGAAGGGAAAGA
>JANHFX010014046.1:0-10782 GCA_027560015.1 Chloroceryle amazona | reverse complement strand
AGGGAGGAAGAAGAAGGGAAAGAAGGGAGGAAGAAGAAGGGAAAGAAGGGAGGAAGAAGAAGGGAAAGAAGGGAGGAAGAAGAAGGGAAAGAAGGGAGGAGAGAATTTTTTTTCTTGTTGTCTGCCAAAGCCTTCAATTAATGTACTATTAAAAAGTCTTACAATGGATAAATTATGGATAAATTCCCACGCTGTATAAATATACAGCAGATCACTATAAAACATTTGTAAAAGGAGTAAATAGCTATGTCAAATCATCATTTCAGAAGCCAGACATTACTGTGTTCCCTGTGTGGCGTCCAAACAATAGTAATTACCAAACCAGGAAAGGTTTCTCTGTTGGTTGATCTTTCTGATGAGCACAAATTACAAGTACTCTGTCTGATGTGGGTAGCTTTCTTCCCCACTAAGTACTAACGTTTACTAGACTGCTTTGCTAAACTCCAGAACCCTAAAAAGGGATACATTAGATGTCTCCTGCAGCTACCAAAGCCACAGTTATGTTATTGATCAGAAACTTCAAAAAAAGAACAGGAGAGTACATCTTTGTACCCTCTAAGAGTAAGCTGCAATATTCTGACCTCCTCAACATACTGAATGAGATGGTAGAGGAAGTTGGCCAGCGTTCACCTCTGTGACCTGTGCTGTGGAGGTTTAACCCCCCAGACATAGCATAGAGAGGCAAAAGGGCCCTCAAACTGAACTTCATCCCAACAGCTTGTCAGAGGTCACAGGTGTATAGATGGGGCATGAGTAGAAAACCTAGAAGGTCAAGCCATTTATCTAGTTCAAAGATACACAAAGCAATGCATCGTGTGTGTACAATAGCAGAAAAGAAGCCTCAAACCACCAGCGGCTGCTTTGCATTGCAGAGAGAGCACATGAGATGCAGCAACTGAAAGAAGCAGGATAACGAGAAGATCACTAGGAATTCAGGAATATTTCTGTTGATCAAAGAACACACTGGGAAGACATTTACTTGTTCTTTATCGCTTTACAAAAGCGGCATCTGTTTCCAGTGATGACAATCTTATAATACCCTGGCAACTATAAGAGAATTATAATGAATGATTCCCAAACCAAATACCTCACCCATGATAGGAAAGATTCAACAGAACTTCGAAACACTCTTCTTGGCAGTGTCTTGAAAAGAAAGTCAACTAGGGATTAGTTTAAAAGAAGATGACTTCAAAGTAAACACAACCGCAATCCTTGAGATCATTTTGACAAACCTGCACAATGCAAAACTGGACTTCTTTATTTTCACACCAGTTTTCAAAAATGTCTTTCAGATTTCTTCCATTAAAAAAAAAAACAACAACAAAACAAAACCAACCACAAAAAAAACCACCTAACATTCTTATAATCTAAAGAACTACTTCAAAAGAAGTTCAAACAAAAAGCTTCCTTCAAGGGCATGCCATTCACCCTTCTGAGCAGAAAGAGCTCTTATGCAAGTACAAAATCAGTCACTTGTGAAGTAGAAGTCCATGTCCTCCCTTCCTCTTCTCCCACTCCTAAACATCTGACCTTTCCTTTGTGCTGTCTCACACATTTACCCAGGCCTTCCCTACCCCACTCTTAATCAACTAAACCAGAAGGGATAATTATTTATTTAAAATAAAGAGGGAAACCATTTAAGGGAATGTAGCAAGAAATTTGTAAGTGCAGTTGACTTATTTGCTCCTTCATTCACTTGAAGATAAAATAATTTTTTTAGTTATCTGTGTATTTTTATTATGGCCAAATAGCGTAATTTCTAATGTTCTGGTCATGTTTCCTAAGCTGTTCATGACCTCTGACTTCCAGAGAGCCACTGGGAACAAGATCTATTGTGAAAATAGCACCATCTTCAGTGCTTGATGGTAGTAGTGAGGAGATACCCACACAGATGTGAATCTAAGATCCTTCAGTCTTAAAAGTGGTTTAGTGTAAGAGTATTGGTGCTCAAACAACAGCAAAACATGTTATGTCTAAACATACAGTACTGTGACTTTTAAAATAATATGTCTTGTTATTTGATCATAGTTCACTACTTTGATTTTTAATTCTAGCCATTAAAATACCAGTTCTGGCCCTGCTTTTGAAGTTAGAGAGGATGTGTATGGGATGCGTGTACTCAGTACTCCCAAGACATCTGTACGACCCTAAAAGTTAGGGTTTATTTTTCATAGCAAACAAACAGCCTGGAAGAGATGTATTATGCTGTATGGCACTTCTCCATGTCACATGCATCAAACCACTCCCAGCAGACTGATCAAAGAACCAGCTCAAACTGCCCCTTAGACTTTGGCCAAGAACTTTTAAAAGAGTGTCCAATACATAGTGATGGTACTTAACAGACTTCCCAACCCACTATCACTTCTCCTCACATGTCACTGACCAGGCATGTGAAGATAACAGTATCTGAGAAGTATCACCATTCATGACTTATGAGAAATTTGAATTGGCTGCATAAAAAACAAACAAAAACAAAACAAAACAAACACTAAAACAAAACCAAACCTAAAGGTATCTTACTACAGAAACATCTACTCTGGAAGCCACTCAACAATTCCAGAGCATCCATTATCATTTCTCTGAGTCAGTTCTTCCCAGCCCTGACTGAACATAAGTAAGGGCTTCATTTTAAACATAAGCAACATTTCAGAAAAACATATTCTACAAACTCCATCACATGGAAATTTAAACCACATGGTGGAAAATCCTACATTTTATCCAGTAAAGCCACACAAACCACAGGTATTTTTAAAACCCTGCCTGCCAAGGCACCCACACAGTTTTCTATGTTTTCCCCAGAGTGGTACAAGCCTTTTGTTACAGAAACTCAACAGAATTTACTTGGACTGGTATAAAGCTCTGGCTCACTATTTCAGAAGGTAATTGTCCCAGAAGAACCCTTTCTCACTAGGACTATGATCTGTCCACGTGTGCAGTAAGGTATGTGTTTGAACAAGTTTTAATTTTTATTCTGAGGAGCACTGAATAATATGACTCTGAATGAGGCTTATATTTCCAGAGAGATAACTGACAAATTTGGTTTTTTCCTACCATGTTAAGTGAAAGAAAATTCTCTGCAGATTTCTCTGGCTCACTTAAGACTAGCTTATAAAAGATACTTTAAAAAAATCAGGAACTCTGTTCCATATCTCTAATACAGGCTTCTTAAAAAGGGCAGAATTAAACTCTACACTTTTGCCCGCAGTATTTCCTACACCTCCTCCAAATGCCAGCACACACACACAAATTATCTTGGTTTTGTAAAGGACATGAGTCACAGAAGGAACATGAGAACAGGAATTAAAACACAACACAAATATGGAAGATTAAAAAAGCTTCTTCCTCCCTAAATGATACTGTATTAACTTCTAATGTGTCTCTAGAAGCTTGATCAGTTTGTATTCAAGTGGAGTGCATTTTTCCCAGAGTTATCCTTTCCTGCAAATGTAAGGCTCTGTCCTTTCTTACTCTGGATTACTCCACATATTTTTTACCTACTTTCCTACTTTTTCATTCTCTTTCCATAATTTCCCATTTTTTTTTTTCCATTCAAAACTAAAAACAATGCACTTCTTAATATCACATACATTTTTGGAGACAAAGATAAAAGCTCTTTGTGTACTTTCTGGTAGAACAATAACACAGATGCTTTGAAATGGTTCTGCAGACAGTGGTTCAACATGTTAAGTTATGGATACAGCAACAACCAAAAACAACCAGCAACAACAAAAAAGTAACCCTCACTCAAAAGTGAAAATCTACACTATGTCTGAAAACCTCACTGAAAACCCTGAAAGAAATATAATTTATGCATTAAGAATTTATGCATGACTTGAATATATATAAACTAGCCCATATGGAATAGATCTACACAGACCTGTATAGGTAATCATATATCCCAAAATTAAATTAAAAACAAAACAAACACAGTCCCCTAACAAAACAAACTAAAACACACACCCCCCAAAAAACCAAAACCAACAACAAAACAACAATAACCACCACCAAATGAAAATGAAACAAATAACCAAACTACAAATTTAAATCATTAATGCACTGCTTTAAATTTTAAAAGAACAACAATGATATATAACTACAGTGGACAAAGTTTCCATAGAATTTTTCAGTTAATGACAATGTATATACATTACAGAACTGTACTGTTTTGTCTGTACATGATTCATGAGAATTTACTCTAGCACATGAATATTCGGCAGTGCGACAGTTGTTACTCATCTGTGTTATTTGTGAACTTCTTTATGGTTTATTTGAAGCGAGTTCATGCCTGTGAGCCTACTACTGCACCATTACATTACAGAAAACATCACCTATGCTTTCAGTCAATCTCCTTTTAAAGGGTTGGTCTGACATATAAAATGATCTACTGCTTCATCCCTAGCAATTAATAGTTCTACTAGGGTATGCTAAACACAGTTGTGCAAATATGCTTTCAGATTTTATTTTTTTTTCCCTGACATGAAAAAGCAAGAGAATGAGAAAGATTAAAAGAGGATACAAAAACATCCTGGAAAAAATATCTTCACAATAACCACAAATTACAGCTGTTGTGATGAAAATATTTTTGCAATAATCCCATGCATCTGCTGCTGTAAACATTTATATTATTTTTAATACAGATAATCTAGAAATGTATCAGCACGAGATTCACATGGCGTGACTCCACCCATGCTGTATTTGACCAGTATGAGTGTTCAACTTGACTAAGTTTCCAGTAACTGTGTTACGTATTGGGCACACAAGTTTGAAACAGATCAGACTTTATACTTGCCAATACTAGTTTTGATGCGTAGATCAAGAAAACAAAAGAAAGCCAACACTTGCATGCAATTTGACACTAGTATCCACATAATTACTTGAAGAGGCAGGTAATTATGCTGGATCTCTCACATATCCTTCCCCAACCGCATACTTTGCATCAGCTCCACCTTCATTAAGACACATCGCAACACTAAGACCATTCATGGGATTTTCACCACCCACTACTTAAAAAGCCTTGTGGTTTTTAAGTACATTTCTTCCCCTAGCATTGATTAGCTCTCCTGATGCTGCTCAGAAGCTCAGGACTCTTCAAGACTTGGTTTTCAACCAGCAGGACAGGCCCTTACCTTCCAAAATAGTGCTTCTGCTAAACAGATGGGCAACCTCTACACTTGTAGACGTACTTCATAATGGCTACAGGCACCTGCTTGGGATCCCCCTTATAACACATTCAGAAGCAATCTCAGTCACGTCAAATTCTTTCTAGCACCTGATGCACTCTATTTGCATGTCACAGTAAGAGAAATAGAAGGGCAGAGAGCATCTTTTCTAACACATCTGCTTGGAATTTCAGATAGCAACTGGAGAGAGAGCTGCAATGAACTGCTCTACTTGCATTAAAAACAATACTTTAACACGCATCTATTAGCATTCCTTTGTTGAAAAATATTTCACGTTGTGCTAGAAGTCTTAATACACTTCCATTATGGAAGGCTAATATAAAGTTACAAGTTAGTAACTTTGCTGAGCATGAAACTATGTAGGCTAAAAATTTCAGCACCTGGAGTTCCTATCATCCCCATGCCCAAACTGATCTAGTAAAAATTTTCTAAGAGAACAACTCTTCACATACTGAAGAGGGACCAGACCTCTGAAGGCTTCCACTTAACCAAGGGCTCTGCCACAGTTCACCTCCTTGCACCATGAGCGGATAGCACCCCAGCTACCCCATGAAGAAACTAAATTTGCTCCAGCTTTGCAAAACTAAGGCAAAGACAGATGCTGCTTGGAGCTCCAAGGTGGCCAGTGCAGGACACCCGAGAGCAGGAATGCATTCCTCCTGCACTCCCAAGGTCACATGGAAGAAGAACCTGCTTATTCTGCCTGACCTGTAACACCAGACATCAGTGTGGAAAAGTGGTGAGCTCTCACGGGTACCTTTCACCAGCAGCAATGAGGCTTTTGAAGTGTACTACCTATGCACTTTGACAATCAAGTCTTCCAAGTTTCAAATTGGGCAATTACTTAACCAGAAAATTAGCACATGCTTTTGACCTTAATCTCTTTTTAGCTTCACTGTTCATCTGTTAAATGTAAACATTTATCCCACATGGCATAAAGGTTAATTAACACTTGTGGGCTACTGAGACATTAAGTGCTGTAGGAAAGTCAATGTTGAAATCCATGCATTTTTTGAAAAGGAAAATTAAAAGCCTTGACATAAAAATAACACAAGGAGCCAAGCAAAGAAAATGAAGGCAACTCAAAACACCGAGCAACTGCTTTTTAGGCAGAATCACCTGTTCCTGACTGGCTTGGAGGAGACTATGATCAACTAATTAAAGGTTGCACCTTAATACCTGTGTGATCCAAAATACTAAACACAACCTTGAAAGACCACTCCAGTTCTGGCTTTTATATTCAGTTTTTGACTTCCTACTGAAAACACTTTCATTAAACCGTATTTCATTACTGTATAGATCTACAAAAGCGAGCAGCATTAATTTTCACTGATCTGCTTAATACAATGAATGGTAACAACCACCATATTCTGGCTTGGACGAAAGTACCCAAATGCTGCAGAAAGCTCACCAAGAATCAAGGGATAATCTGAAACACTCCAGTGCTACTGGAGTATTTTGAAAACTTATTTACAGAGAGAAGTGCTCACTAGTTATTTGGTGGAAAAGGAAGTTGGTGTGTATGCTTCTAACTGGAAAAGGTGAGGGAGGGTAGGAGAGAAAGGGAATAAAAAGATCAAAATAATAATAAAAATAAAAAAAGAGTAGCATTCACAGTAATCCACTTATTTTCTGCACCCCTTCCTCCTCCCAGGCCCACTTATTTTTTTAAGTGCTCATCAGAGTGGGTGGTGTTAATTCCTGCTCACAGAAGGGTCTGTCTATTTAGGGGGTTGGGTTTTTAACCCCTAGAATTTAAGCCCCAATTCAAATATGTTACCTGTGGTTTTCCAAGCTATATTTCCAATGTATTTTTTTCCAGGACAATGCAAATAAAATCCAGTTTGCAAGACATTAAATCTTTAGATCACAAGACAGAGAAAGCCCAATACTCCCTGTTACTGCAGTGTATCTCCTCTGCTGCAAAATGTTTGGATTCAGTAGTACGAACATACTTTTAATCTGAAACTTATGGAAACCTTCCAACATCTTAAACATTTATTGCTTATTCAGACAACAAACTTATCTCAGTTTTTGTTTGTGGTTTGCTTTTAACAAGTACATTTTTGCCCTGGAGGAAGGCTGTTTCCACTCTTAAGCCTGCTATATTCTCATCAATTCTAGGGTATTATTTCAGCAGCAAAGCAGAACAGTACTGAAATAATTACAAGAGATAAGATAACATCAGGCAAAGCAACATACCCTCTTCTTTTATGGGTACAATTTATTTTGTACCATGCAATGTTTATTTGCAAAATTTTACTCATCTCCAATCCTGAAACACAAATGAATAATCTCCAGCTTCTGTTATCTAGCAATCAAGTCGGACATTATCTCTGTAAATAAAAGTGTTGGAACATTTCTTAAATTTGTTGTACTGGCTGCTTCATTGCGCTGTCTTTTTTCCTTCCCGCCGGACTTACAAATAACTATCTGATTTGTAACATCAAAAATATCATGGTAGAAACCAGCTTGCTTTGATCTCATTACATGCTATTCTTACACACTCTATCATAAATGCCACTATACAAAACTTCATCAAGTCAGGAAAACGAGAGTGCTGGCCTATTTTCTTGATTTCCTTTCTCAAAGAAGTATGTATTTGTCCATACTGTCCACTTATGAATCTGGGTTGCAGAGGCTGTGCGGCTGCTTGTGTTTCACAGGCAATACGATGTTATCTTGTAGATTTAGTAGTATGTTTATGCAACAGGAATAGTCTCTTATTGGAATGATGGACATACATATAAAAATATCTATCAGGGGTACATTAAAGAGATTAACTTCTTGATATTTATATTAAACACACAGCATAGTTAATGCTGTTCTCACTCGTTTTCATCTTCCTTCATGCTTAAGGGAAAGCTGCCCAAGCTTGTCCTTTGCAGCATCATTTCAGGCTCAAAATTCATCCTTAAAGTGCAGACAACCCTGTTCATCAGTGCTCTCTCAAATTCACAGCAAATCTCTCATGGATGCCAGGACAGGACAGCAGGGCAGGATGCCAAGCTCTTCACATGCAACAGAGCTCTGCGCCATCTCCCAGTGAGGCTGGCTGCTCCCCACAGGCTGCCAATCCACTGCAATTTGGTTCTATGGCGATGGAATTCACCTGGGCACTCTGCCTCCCAAAGTGCCCTCTCCCTCATGGGGGAAGCCCTCCCTTTCAGCTCTGCTGGGAAGTGCAGGATCTGGTGGGGTTTTGTTCTCAGCACAAACACACTTATACCAGAAGAGGGAGAAGGACCAGTGTAGGTGTATGAAGCAGGGTATTTCACAGCTCTTATCTCTACAAGTCACACAGAACACAGTGATTTCAGATAAAGATAAAACCTGTTTGGAAACAGACTTAGCAACTCACAGCCTTAGCTCAGTTTTCTGGTATTTCAGGTATAGGAATTCCTTCATTTTATTTAAAGCCCTATGTGGCTACTGCTTTATTACCTCTCAATACCAGTGCCCATTCAGTAAAGTGCCAACTTTGACAAGCTAAACTGACCTTGAAATGTTGTTGTCCCTTCCATTGTCTTATCCAGAAGCTAAGGATTATAATATGCTTCCTCCCTTCTGAAAAATTATCTCTATTATGAGACAAGCCTTCTGGAGGAAGCATTAATTCCAGTGTTTTCTCCCACCACAGATGAGGCACTGCCACAGCACAGCGAGGGCAAGCAGTTGTCCTTGCATGCTCATCACGCTCCATCCCAGCAGGCAGCGTCTCCTGAAAAAAAGCACTTCTTGTCCCAGCTCTCTATTGAAAGCATTATATTTGCTGCTACAACAGAGGATACCTTCTCACAGTCCTTAAACCTTGCTTGTATCTTGTAGACAACAAGAGATGCAAGGTTTACTTTTGGTATTTTTTTTGAAGTCCATTGTTTCTTGGAAGTGCGAGTCTAAATCACTCTGATCACAAGATAGATCCAACACAAGAACTTCAACAGCAACAGTCAAGATGTCACTTTTGTCTACCTACACCAAGATGCCTCCTCAACTTCTGCAACTGCTTGCACCTTCAACACTAGAGGAACACCCCTACAACAATAATGCTCACTACAGGTGGAACCAAATTAGCAGCAGTTTTAGGGTGGTGTTTTTTACATAGAAAGTAACTAAAACGTCTCCGTACAGCCTAGTCATAGTACAGACACTGTTAAGCTATCCGCTTAGTTTCAAGGATAAAGAACAAGCTGCATGACTCCCACACACCCAACCTGTAAGGTGGTATCTGCAACTCCTCATCGCACATTAGTCACAATCTCCACTTCAGTTACTACAGAGGAGCAAGCGTTGAGAAATAAATGAAGTATTTGCCCGTTGTGTGTCAGAGAAAACATTTCAGACCAGACAGGAAGAAAAAAATATCTCTACTGGCATAAGTCAACAGCCACCCTAAAAAAGGGAACAGAGTATAAACACAACTTAAAAACCACCTCATTCTTTAGTTAAGCTCCTTTTTTTTTTTTTTTTTATGTTATCAATTAAACAGCTCCAGCAAAGCTTTGAAGTTAACACCTATAAACAAGGTGTGGGCAGAAAGCATTGCTCACACCATCCTGACACTGTAGCTGCTGCTGCCTGTCATTGGTCCTGCCATTCTGCAACGCACGTGGCTGAACAGCAGTAGAAATATTTAGTATTACCATTTACTATTTTACAAAGGCAGATATTCTTTTGAACATTTCAGGCTGCAGATGTACCATCAAGTGTTGACATGTTTTCCTTAACAAGGACACTATCAGTAAGTTTCCACAAATGCTCTACAAACAAATGAAGTAACTGTGAATATAAATTAATTTAATTCATGAAGATGAAGAACTCTTGATCAGCATGACAGACTTCTGTAAGTGTGACTACATGTAGCTTAAAAAAAATATAGTTAGGCTGATTCAGCAGAAATTAATGCATAAAAATAAAGCCAGTTTCAATAATAATTTCACTTGCTAATCCTGACACTATTATGCCTATGTCCTGGTTTGAGTGAGAACAGAACTAATTCTGTTCTGTGATTTTACTTTTCAGCTCAGTTCTTCTAACTGCACTGTCTGAAGTTAGCAGCCTGTTCTCCCAGACAGTGTCTGCTGCTGGCAGTGGTAACAACCCATGGTTAGAGTTACTACCAAGGATTGGTGTGCAGACCAAGGCCACTGCTGGACCTTGTGCACCACATTGAGGGGTGCAGGAAAGTGAAAGGCTGCACCTGCAGGGAGGATTGGACAGGGCAGGTGACCTCAAACTGATCAACGAGGTATTCTATCCCAAATATGTCGCATTTGGTATTGAGCAGAGGGCTATGGAGGGTCTATAGCTTGTTTGCTCGCTCAGTCTCTCTCTGGGGGCTTCTGGGCTCTTCTCCCTCTGGGACCAATATGACAGCTTTGCTCAGCTTGGCTCAGGTCCTCATTCAGTTCCTTCCTCAGAGCTTCCAAGGAAGACTCCGTTCTGCCTTCAATCCCAATCGGTGTGTTCCTGAATCCAGTACCAGAATCCAGCTACTGAACACAGCTCCTGTCTGCTGCGGGGCCCAGTCTGGGACTCCCCTGGTGCCTGCTCCACAGCATCAGTGGTGACGGTGATGTAATTACCATCAGGGGGGTTGGGT
>JANHFX010014045.1:80472-91902 GCA_027560015.1 Chloroceryle amazona | reverse complement strand
AAAGAAAAAGAAAAAGAAAAAGAAAAAGAAAAAGAAAAAGAAAAAGAAAAAGAAAAAGAAAAAGAAAAAGAAAGAAAAAGAAAAAAATGTTTCAGGAGCTATTACAGTTTTGTCCTAAACCTAGTTAGCTTGCTATTCATCTAAACACAAGATGTTCTGATTCTGCACTTCGGCTCACATTCAGTGCCAAAAGATTAGATTCTATTGAAAAAGCAAATAGTAAAAAGAGAAGCTTTATTATTGACTTGCAGTATGATTCTTCATGCAGTACGCAGAGAAATAACGCATAGCAACTGAAAAATAATTATAAATTATGAAAGACTTCATTGTTAAACACCAAATATTTCCAAGAAAAATAAAAGAGGTTTTCTAAATAATTTAGCTTATGTAGTTTTAATAGGAATGATGCAGATAAATTTTCGTGCAATACTTTCATTATTTGTAGACAAAATACAAAAAGGTGAAAGTTATATATGACCTTTTCTTCCTATTATAACTAGATTTCCTAAGGTAGAGAGTCCTAAAGAGCATTGTGCTCAGATATCTGCTCTTCAGGGAATTTAGAAGATGAAGGAGCAGCTCTGATCCTGGCCCTTAGACGTGTTTAGCTGCCACACTGACATTGATCATGTGCCCAAAGACCTTTTAAGATCTGAACCTGGCCTCATCCACTGGAAGTTATATTGTTCTCTGGGCCAGTTCATGGCTTCTCTAGCACAAAATTATTGCCACTACATTGCACAAATTCTGAGCTATAGAATGACAGATAAAACGGCTGTCATACATAGAAAAAGTCGTCTCTGAGCTCTTTGAACTCCAATGTCTTCTGTTTCCCTTACTTTTTTCATTTAAATATGTTGAAAACAGTGTCACATATGTTCTATGAGATCCTATTTAATTTAGAAAAAAAATTTATTTCAGAGTATTAGCATACTTTCTAATTCACTTAGCAAAAAATTTAAGCAGACCAGCTTTATTGACCTGAATAGTGATAAATTCTTTCACACTATTTTTGGAAAAGTATTATCACCTTTTAAATTAATTATGTATCAATTTTGTCTTTATCAATTGGTGTACGTAATTTTTGTCCTCTGACAAATTACAGAGATAAAGCAATAGAGCAAAACCTGTTTTGTTACTGAATCTGATGACAGCTTACTTGAGATGCCTCCACTTTGTCTTTCTAGTAGACCAGAGAATCCTGATGCACGTGGAGAGTAAAATTCAGAGATATTATTTAATGAGAGGTCTGTTGAAGACCACTGGCTTTCCTACACATTGCTTTTCCAATACAACTTGCTCATGAGAGGCCTTTAAATTCTCCTTTTTAAAGGGAGGGCAGATTTTTAAATTTACAAAAACATTGAAGATTTTATGATTGAATGGCAAGAAGGAAGAACTAATCTTCCCACCTTAAATGGAGCTTCCAAGTTAGTAAAGTTTATATTTATTAATCTCAAGCTAGTTAAACCATATGGATTACAAAAATACATGTTTTATTTTAGGAATGTATACTAACTAGCTTCAGCTATTGAAATAAATTATCTGAGGACAATATACATTCCCAAAGCATTTCCTGTTTACTTGCATATATGACTTCTTAAATACTAAAACATTAATTATTTGTTTACTCAAACTTGTTTAATCAACAGAAGGATAGGAAGCTCCCTTTTACCTCAGAACAAAGTATACTAGCCCTCCAACATATTTATACACCACTGTCTGATTGAGGATTTGAGAGAACACTTTCTTCAAAGACAGAATAAATAAGAAAATTAATTCAATCTTTCTTTGTCTGGAAGTCTATGGAACACAAGATGTATTAAATGAGAGTACAGGCAGCTTTTGTTTGTGCTTTTTTCTACAACATTTCATCCAACTGGTATGACTATCCTATTGCATTCATATGCCTTCCTAATGCGAAATCATTTTCAGGAGTGCCTGTTGTGTCTTGATGCTCTCTTACCATCCCACATACAGCACTGAAATTACATTGTTTCTGACATTGCCTCAGGAATGGTTTACTCCAGTTTTATGCTAGGACTGAATTCTATCCAGGAGTAGATTTAAATTCAAAAGAGAAAACAAACAAACATTTATTACTTAGATGCTATTATACTATTTTCATTCTGCAAAATACTGAAAACATTCTGTTCCTCTTCAGGGATTTATATGAACAGTTGACAAAGATAGATGAATCAACTGATTCACAGAGCAGATCAGTGACAAAGCTGGACAGATAGCTTGATACTCTGATTCCAAGACCAACAATATCTTTTTTTAGCAGCATCATTATTAGTAATAGTAAGAGTAACAGTAGTATAGCTGTTCTGTTTTACAAGGCCTAATCATCATCTGTGACCAATTGCATGGAGCACCACATAGAGAAAATTAAAAAACAAAACAAAACAAAACAAAACAAACAAACAAACAAACAAAAACACAAACCAAAACCCACAACAACATAAAACCTCTTTCCTATAGGAAATAGCAGCTAGAGAAAGAGATGAGCAGTGAATGTATACAGGAAAGGATGGAAAATGAGAGAACAAGACATTGTCATTCAGCATGGTCTATGTGTAGCATCAGTCTTAACTATATTGTAGGTGAGAACAAACTGTCAGTCAGCCACAGCCTTGGTATGTATATGCTTTACCTCTTCATGAATGCAGCTTCAGCAGAAGACAACAGAAATCTTTCCAGTTCCTGAAGTTGTGTTTTTGCTAGTACACAAATGACAAACTAAAGACAGCTCTTAATGCATACGACAGTAATTGGCTAGATGAGACTGATTAGAATGCATGCCATTGAAAGATGACTCCCCTGTTTCTGTCCCGCTTTCAGTTGTAGTCATTTGGATTTACATACATATTCATTACAGGTATTAATTTCTAATAGCATCACCTTCCTGTCTTCTCTCTATATACCCCCCTCTTCCCACAAGGACAAGTCTGGATTGTTGCCTACCTGTGTTTATTTCCAAGAAACTATGGCTTTTTAATATTGTAGTAATCCCAAATATCACACTATTGATCTGAATTAAAATCCCTGCATAAAAGTACTTTGTGTATGAGCCAAGATGGTCTACAGTAATCTTTTGAGTTCCAAAAAGTATGTTGACCTGTGCTAAACCACAGTAAAAAAAAAATTATTCATGCATAATATATTAATCTATTTGTCATGATCAGCTGTTGCTATCAATCTTTCACATTATTTTATTTTGTTATCATATAAAAATTTATATTGCAAGATAACTCTTGGTTCTACTTTAAAGCCAGTATATCAAGGTCATATAAAAAGAGTAGGAAACTGTTAATTTTTTTCCTACTTTCCAAGCTTTGACTTTGACACTGGCTTGTTCGCCAGTCACCTTCTTCATGTGACTATAAGAGATAATGAATGTGTACCCAAAACTGCAAAATGATATATTAGCAAAAGCATTCGTGTCATACATTATCTTTGAGGGGACAGAGGATGGAAGTGGGGAAAAGAAGAGAAAAGGGGAGGCAAAATGTTCATCTTTTCACTAGCATGTTTTAAAAAATATATTTTTTTTCACTGTTTGAATTTTCAGAGTGTCCTTGGAGATAAATATACCACACTTTTTCCTTGCTGTAGTTGTTTTCTATATGTTACAGTCAAACTCAGTCATAGAAAGTGAAAGGGTAAAAACATATGAACAAATATCCAGGCAAATATAGTATGACCTGTGAGAGCTCCATTCAGGTGTTCATCATACATAAAGTAGGGAAATTCATGTTTTAAGGAATAGGAAATTTCTTAATTTTATCACTTATGTATTTGATCTCTCTCCTTAGTAGTTCTTTCTTTATATTTGAATAAGAAGATGAGATGACTGTTGGAAGATACGGTTCTTCACAATAGAAACATTATCAGGTTGGAGGAAACTGTATTCCAGCAGCATCTGGTAAAATGTTATTTTCACATCATTAGGTCATGGATGAAGCAATAAAAACACCAGAAAAGCATAGTACTCTTAATCTCTCTGTCATTTTGTTGCTTCAGCCCCTTTCTATGTTAATAAAGTCTCAAGCAACAGCAAGAGAAGAGATTCCAAAACAGGAAGATTATGATTCATAAGGCGTGTATCTACAGTCATGAAAGCCAGTAAAGCTACAGATGGTCACAGTCTGAGCAAAGGTATAATAATTTTCTTAGCTTGGAAATTCTATATGCTCTTATTTTTAGGGAGGAAGAGGTTTGGGTTGTTTGTTTTTTTTCAGTCAGTATTTCACCACTGACACTTCATCAAATGAAAACCTTTTGTATCACTGTCTGTCTTCAGCTTGTGCACAGAAATGAACTTTGTGAACAAGGGTACTGTTTGTTGCAGCAGAATTATGTCTACTATGCTGATAGTAAGTAAGCAATTTATGGCATTAAAAACATTTTATTAAGCTATTTGCATTACCATGAAAAGATGCAGGTTGTGGCTTCTAGAAAAAGAAAGCAAGTAGAAGACATTGTGTAAGAAAAAAAAGGTAAGAAAAGGGTATTGTGTAAGATAAAAGGGGTATCCAGCTCAAAGTCTTGATGCTGTTTGTGGTCATTTGTCAGTCTCCCATAACAAGGTGCAAATCTTGACGCCTCTTGAAAGCCAAAGGGAGATCTACCAAGCCCTCCAACATGAACAAGATTTCACCTAGCATTTTTTCGGTGCATCACTAAACAATTCTTTCTCCATATAATTTCAACAGTGTGATAATAATAAAGGATGTTTTGACCATTAAGGAAATATAAGGTCATTAAAATTCAGACTGACCATTCTTGTCAGACTTGAATGGTCTAATGTGGCTTGCATGTCTGGCTGGATAACACACCCTAATTGATGGGTAGTTAGTCTCAATGAGAGGACAAGCTATCAATATATTAGGGAGTACTAAGGCAGAGCAATAATTAAAACACTACACTGAAGTGCAGAGAACAGGCGTTTTGTATTAACACTGTTTTACTTTCAAAACTTTTCCCTCTTTTTCTATGCATCAAGACCATGATATAAATAATAATGATGAAACTGAGATTCAGGTAACAAACCTTGACAATTCTAAAACTTGAGTTTGCTAAATGTGTAAAAACTCCTGATAGTAGTGACAGAAAACGTCAGTATATTTTGAAGTTTCAAGATTAGACCCATGTCATGATTTGAATGGTGTTAATGGCAGCTTAACTGTAGTATTTGTGAGCTTGTTTTTAGAGAAAGTGACAGATTAGTTTCACTGCAGTTTGTTGATGCTACATTTAGCTTTTTCTCTATAACTTCTTGGCATCAAAGAGAAGGAAGATCTCAGGACTTTCTTTTATGCTAGTAACAGAAGAGAAAAAGGTAAGACTGAAGTCAAAACTGAAGAGGAAGTCAGACTATACCTGGCTGGTATGTTTTTGACCAAAGAAAAAGAAAACTACGACATCCAATAAAAAATAAATTTAAAAGAAAAGAAAAAAAAAGAAGTAATCTCATCCAAATGTAAGCTTTTCACAAATAATACCACTTTTAACAATAACAAATATATCCCAAAACCTAACCAACAGTTTTGCAGGTCTCAGATTGTGTGACCTATGTTTCAAGACATCATCAGACAGGAATAATTGAATAGAAAGACCTAGCAAATCATCTGTTAGCCTTTATGAGCAGGAGACCAAATTCCAATTCCCTACTGTGTCTAACTTAGCATGATTTTGCTTTGATGTACAACGAAAAGAAATTCTGCCTTTGGCAGAGATGGCAGGGACTAGAAGGAGAAAACAAAATCCTTGACTTTTTTGTAGTCCTGGTTTAGCATTTGGCTTGCTTTTATTATGCACATTTGTGACCGAATTTATCAAACAAATATTAATCTCTGTTAAACTTTGTATCATTTCTAGCAATAGGAATTTCAATCTGATACTATTTTATTATAAAATAACACATGGCTTTAAAATACCGTGTAAATAGCTGTCCTTGCAACACCTTTAACAACTTTTAAACTATTTTTTGTCAAAATATGAAAACAATTTGCTTTCACTGTGGGGGCCATCTTAAAAGTTTTACCTGAGTCTAAACTGTACTTTTCTACATTCTACATGAGACATTAATGGAGATAGACAAATTTTTTGAGAGTAAGACTAAATTTTTGGATACTCTCTGTTAAATAATGTATTTTAAAATAGTTTGTGAGAGGAGTACTTAAATTCACATCATTTTTCACGAAATATATGTTCACATATGAGATAGGAGAAGAAGCATGTATATGATACACCACTGCGTCTTCAAAAGAGATTTACTTCTGTTTTTCAGTTTTCACTGTGATTGAGTTGATACATAAAGATCTTATAACAATATTGTGTCACATAATGATTAGGTAAATCAGGGTTTTTTCAAATAATATATTTCTGTGTCCAATTGCATGATCTAAGATTTCACAGATTTTATGTACATTTATGTACACATTGAAAGCTTGTTTATTTAATTTCTTTTATGAGAAATTATAAACTATAGTCACAAAGCAATATATGTGGATTTTTATTTTTTTTTTTTTATTCCCTTCACCTAGGAAATAGATTATTCCCATTGTGGACTGTGATTCTCATTGTTTAAAAAACAAAACTGCAGGTAGGTATCCATAAAAAAATTCTCAGTAAACAATACAATATGTTTTTAGCTGTATCAATACTAAGCAGAGAAAGAATTATTGGTATGGAAGAAATGGTGATGGGTTGTAAAGATATTTTAGGATATATCTGGGAAAATTAGTGATGTCATAGTTTAGACTGCAACTCGACCTCTTGATATCTTGTAGACTTTCCTGTTTTTATCAAACAAATAAGATGACATTTCTGTATTTTGCAATTCACTTTTAGAGTCACAGACCAACAAAAATATACATGATTCCATCTACCTATCACGATGTTATACAATACAATGTTGTCTCAAACCAGTACTACTCTGCATGGATGCTAAAGTAGAAAAAAAATACTACATATAGAAAAATAAAATCAGCCATGTGAGAGGTTGCAACCAAGAATTTAATACTAGATTTGATATAGGTAATTGTATTCACCTTTCAACATTTTAATGATCTTCAAATTCAATGTAATAGTACACTTTTTACTATATTTATTTCTTTTTCAGAATGACAAACTACTTCTTTATGTCATAAAAGAGTGCTTGTCCATAAAAATAAGATGCTGCCATTTTATATTTCATAGCATGCTTTCATCCAAAATAGCTAAAAAGAGAAGAAATTTTTTTTTATTGATGACCACTAGAACCTGAAATGTAAATAGGATAAAATAATTTTAAAGGTAAGTTTTTATTAATCACCTCCCCCTTTAAATAAACAAAGAAGCAACAAAGAAAACAAATACAAAGGAAGCAATTTTTTTTTCCACCTTAATTTTTAGGGAGAAGGAGAGGTTTTGGTAGGCGTCATCAAATTTCACGGCTCCTGTAGTGATTCTATTAACCCAGCCATCAGAATTAGCAGGAAGTCCTCTGCTATGCTTTATTGGGGATATAACTTCATAGAGTAAGTACACTAAGTTTGTTCTTTCCAATAAAAAATGTAGGTTAGAGGATCCACTGCTTAACTCAGTTGAATTCAGTAGATTTTACACTTGTGAAAGCAGAGTTAAGGAGCCTTGCCTTATGTCTTCTTCAAATACCTTAACTTTACAAGGAAGTTTTTTAGTATCATTCTTAAAACCATATGATTTTCAAGGTGGTTGAAGATCTCAATTTAAAATAAGCTGATTCAATTGTCATATAGTGAAAGAAAAGACGTTGGCATTTCACTATAAGATGGGATTGGTTGCAACATTTCATGTACATTTTAAGGAGGACTCGTGGCCTCTAGTTAGATAGTGGAGCTCTTCAAAAAAATAATAATAAAAAAATGAAAGGGCAAGGATTTTTAAAAGGCCTTTCTAATTTGCTCAAATAATTTCATAATCTTTCCAGGAATATTTCTCATATTTTACACTGTTTAGTCAGTAGAATATACGGTATGACATCAGGCTATGCAATATAAATAACACTGAAGGAAATAATTTGAATCAGAATATAAACTGTGAAAACCTATAATCATGGTAATTTATGTAGAGCATTATACAGTACATGTATTATGCATACCATATGTATATACCATAGTAACATCTGTCATCAGACATAAGGGATTTCCTCCCTTCTTTCTTACTGCAACAATATAATCAGTAGGTAAGCATATATAATGTAATGACAAATTTACTCGAGTGTTTGAGAACTGTGCAATAGAAAACATATCACAGAATCATAAAATGGTTTGAGTTGGAAGGGACCTTGAAGACCATCCGGTTCCAACCCTGCTGCCATGGGAAGGGACACCTCCCACAACACCAGGCTGCACAAGGCCCCATACAACCTAACCTTGAACACTTCCATAGAGGAGGCATTCACAATCTCTCTGGGCAACCTGTTTCAGTGTCTCACCACCATCCAGTGAAGAATTTCTTTCTCACATCTAATCTAAACTGACCCACTTTCAGTTTAAAACCTTCATCCCTTTTTCTATCTCTCATTACAAGCCCTTGTAAAAAGTCCCTCTCTATCTTTCTTCTAAGTAACCTTTAGTTACTAGAAGGCTGGTATATCGTCTCCCTAGAGCCTTCTCTTCTCCAGGCTGAAAAACCCCAACACTCTCAGCCAGTCTTCACAGGATAGGAGTTCCAATCCTCTGATCATTTGTGTGGTGTTCCCTGTACCCACTCCAACAGGTCCATGTCCTTCTAATGCTCAGGGCCACAGAGCTGAATACAGTACTCTCACAAGAGTGGAGTAGAGGGGGAGAATCACCTTACTAGAATTTCTGGCCATGCTTCTTTTGATGCAGCCCAGAATGTAATTGGTTTTCTAGACTGCAAATTCATGTTCACAGGTCCCATTGACCCTCTTATCAACAAACACCCCCAAGTCCTTCTCCACAGGTCTTCTCTCAGTCCACTCATCCCCCAGCCTGTATTTGTGCTTGGCATTGTCCCAACCCATACTCAGGACCTTGTGCTTGTCCTTGTTGAACTTCATGAGGTTGGCATGGGCCTACCTCTCAAGCCTGTCAGGGTCCCTCTGGATGGCATCCTTTTCCTCCAGTGTGTTGACCACACCACACACACAGATTGGTATTGTCTGCAAACTTGCTGAGGGGCACTCAATCCCACTGTCCATGTTGCTGACAAAGATGTTAAACAGCACCAGTCCCATGCTGACCCCTGAGGAATACTGCTCATCACTGGTCTCCACTTGGGCGTCAAGTCATTCACTGCAACTCTTTGTAGCCAATTCCTTATCAACTGATCTGTGACAGAGGTAATGGGGGTGATGTGTCTCCAATTTAGAGACAAGGACATTGTGCACGACAGAGTCAAATGGTTTCACAAGTCCAGGCAGGTGACATCTGTTGCCCTTCTCTTATCAATCAATGCTATAATCCTGTCATAGGTCACCCAGTTTGTCAGGCACCATTTACCCTTAGTGAAGCCATGTTGCTTGACATCAGTCACCTCCATAATTTCAATGTCCCATAGCATAGTTCCCAGGAGGATCTGCTCTGTGATCTTGCCATGTACAGAGGTGAGACTGACTGGGTCATACTTCCTCACGTCTTCCTTTTTAAAAAATGGGGGTTATATTTCCCCTTTTCTAGTCACTGGGAACTTCACCAGACTGACATGACTTCTCAATCATGATGGATAGTGGCTTAGAAACTTCATCCGCCAGTTCCCTCAGGATCTGCGGATACATCTCATCAGGTCCCATGGATTTGTGCACCTTCAGGTTCCTTAGATGGTCTTGAAGCTGATCTTCTCCAATGGTAGAGCAGTATTTCATTCTCCCAATCTCTGCCTTTGCCTTCTGTGATTTGGGTGGTGTAGTTGAAGCACTTGACTCTGTCAAAAAAGTCACTGAGTACTTCAGACCTCTCCATATCGCTGGTAACCAGGTATCCTGTATCCCTCCGGAGTCCCCACAATTTCCTAGGGCTTTAGCATTACTAACCTGCTGCTCAGTCAATCTCTCTGAATTTCTCCCAGGCTACCTGTCCTTGCTTTCACCCTCTGTAGGCTCCTTTTTTCTGTTTGGTCCAGGAGTTTCTTGTTCATCCCTGTAGGCCCACTGGCTATATTGCCTGACTTCCTCTTTGTTGGGATGCATCATTCCTGATCTTGCAGGAGGTGAGCCTTGAATATTAACCAGCTTTCTTGACCCTCCTCATCCCTCTAGAGATTTATCCCATGGTACTCTACCAAGCAGATTCCTGAAGAGGCCACAGTCTGCTCTCCTGAAGTCCAGGGTAGTGAGCTTTCTGTGTGCTGTCCTCACTGCCCTAAGTTATCTTTTACTGCATCATTTCATGGTCACTGCGGTCAAGGCTTCCCTTGAGCTTCACATTCTCCACCAGCCCCGCCTTGTTGGTGAGAACAAGGTCCAGTATAGCACCTCTCCTTGTTGTCTCCTCTATCACTTGGAGAAGGAAGTTATCATCCACGAATTCCAGGAACCTCCTGGACTCCTTATGCCCTGCTGCATTGTCCTGCCAACAGATAGCACAGTGGCTGAGGTCCCCCATAAGAAACAGGGCTTGTGAACATGAGGCTGCTCCTATCTGTCTATAGAGGGCCTCATCCATCTGGTCTTCCTTGTCAGGTGGCCTGCAGCAGACCCCCACTATAATGTCACTTGTCCCTGCCCTCCCTTTAATCCTGACCCATAAATTCTCAGTCAGGTTTTCATGCATCCTCAGGTAGAGCTCTATGCACTCTAGCTGGTCACTGACATAAAGAGTGACACCTTCTCCTTGTCTGCCCTGCCTATCCTTCATAGAAAGCCTATATCTTTCCATTCCAACACTCGTCATAAGAGCCATCCCACCACTTCTCCATGATGCCAATAAGATTATAGTCCTGCAGGAGTGTGCACATCTCTAACTTCTCTTGTATATTCCCTATTCTACATGCATTTGCATAAAGGCATTTACATTGGGCCCGTGATGAAGCTGACTTACATATACAAAAGTTTTTATGTCATTCAATCTTTTTTCTTTCCATAGAGAACACACCAGTCCTCCCCCACCAACACAGTTTTATAACATGAGAGCTTTTTGGTTTTTTACAGATATGGAAGGTGGAAAAGCAAGGAAATTAAGCTGTTTACTCTATATTTAAATCTCCTCTGAGTGTTGTGTGCTAAAAATCAGCATTTTTGACATCTTAATCCAGATGAAGAAATTCTCTTATCACAAACAACAAGGAGATTAATAAAAAACTGTTCTCTCAGCACCTTGCTGATTTAATATCTGCTTAACTCCTGCATATTATCTTGCTCTCATTAAACTGCATACACATCATTCATTTTCCTTTTTTATTATTTTTTTGATTTTTATTTTTTATTGAAAATTTTAC